>JBBPNN010000319.1:0-30218 GCA_038090935.1 Hortiboletus campestris
ACTACAATCCTATTGAACAAGCCTTTTCGTCTATCAAATCATACTTGTGCCGCCATGAGGGTGATCTTTCTGTTATGGCTATCGTTTGTGCTTGTCAAAGCATCACTCCTGATAAGGCGGAGGGCTATTTTCGAGCGTCTGGGTATATAGTATAGATAGTATGAAATACAACTATATACTACTGCCTAGTGAGAAGTGAAGGAAATATGTCCGTGTCATTCTCCTCATCCTCGACAACAATAAACCCTTTCAGAACGGGAAGCCACTGATTCTGTGTCTCACACTTGTAATATAGATCAAAATCAACGCCTGACAGGCCATCACCATTGTCTTGTTGCATCGGGGCCGCTGTAAAGCGGGAACCGCCACCATCATGGTAATGCTTCTCGTATGCAACCTTTTTCTTTGGTGGGAGTTTTGGGGACCCGAATCGGCCATGCTCAGTACCCGATGATGTTGAGGTATTGCTCCACTTTTGCTTTGCGTCAGGGCCATTCCACCAAGTGACACTACCTTTTTTGAGACGGATGATGTCGCCCATTGAAATACCAATCTCGGATAATGTTTTCTCATCAGTGTCCACAAGAATATCTGGTCCAATGCCTCAAAGTTCGAGTGAACCCTCATACATGGATGCATTGCGCACACCAAGATTGCTTTCAGCATAAGCGAGAAATCATGTGAGTTGAGATGGCGATGGCAGAGGCGGGAAGATGGCCTGTTCAACAGATTTGCGCTTCGGTGTTGCTGGAGACGGGACAGCAACACTGGCAGCCGTGGCAGTGGAAGAAGCCTGAGACGGCGAAGCAGTAGCAGACTGCAGGAGGCCCGTGTTCGTGAGTGTCTGGAGAAGCAGCACTGATGTCAATGAGTTGATATCGACACTTGGTGTTGCCGGACTTGGAGCAGGTGCCTGCGCTTTTCGTGACGGATGTAAAAGAGGCACTTTATTCGCGAGATTGAACGATTCAATGTTTGGCGGAGTGCTGAGCGTAGCCAGCCCTTCTTCCTGTAAGCTAGTTAGAGTATTCTCGTGATGAAACGACAGAGACTTACTAGTGCGCGGCACCAATCCATAACCATGGCTGGAGTGAGCGGGATAGTTCCCAATGGACCGACATATGTGAGCCCATTGTCGAAGTCGTTCTTGTAACGGCTTTGGAGCTTGATACGCCAACGGGTAAGACGTGAGTTGTAATCATTGGCTTTGAGTGATGGACTCTATTGATCTTGTGAGTGAAATGATTCGGAGTGGCACAACGAACATGTAGTACATACCTGGCCGACTTCCTCGTCGGTCATTGCATTCTCTTCATCCTCAGGGTTGCCTGAGGTGGGGAGTTTCTGGACGTCCTTCATGTTGATGAAGATCTTGGTTATTGCAGGATTGCTGCCTTCAATCTTTTTCACCATTTCTTTGTAGTCGGCCTCATGGTCGACATCCATTGCATCGCTGGAGCGCTGGCTAGATGGGTTGATAGAGAACCGAACATCTGTCAGCACGTGAGCGACAAAAAAATAAGTCTGACCTTTTCATCTTCGGCGGCACATACTTGAATGGAAAGCACCTCCTCTCTGATACCTTGTATTGATCCTGTCCGTGCTTGTCGAGCATGCTTTGCAGAAAATCAAGGTAGTTACTGGCATTGGCAGGAAACCGGAGTTCTTTGACCTTGACAGACTTCTCCTCCTTCGAGGTAGACACTTTGCCCTTAGTAGATGCCTTCTTCTTGAGGAGTGAATAGACGGACAGAGAGATATTGAATGCATAGACTTGTTCTTCATCGCGAGCCGGCAATGATGGGGGCATGGTGGACGGAGGTGTTGAAATGTGACAGTCACACACTCAAACAGGCTACAGTGCATTCAGGGTCCTGCTCTGGCAGCTCCTGACGGTCAAATTTTTAAACGCGTTTTCCACATCGTTTTGCAAATGGCTGTAAACTCAAACTCCTCAGCCTCAGTCATTCAGGGGATTTCTGTAACATTACCCCTATTGTATGCCTGAGACACCATCTCAGAAACTAATGTCTCCATTGCTGTCAGTCTCATCAGAGTCCCTGCCATTGATTTTAGAAAGGTAGACTGGATAGACAGATTGGATGTGTCCAGGAGTGTTGGCCTGTTAGTAAGGGCACTGGTAGACAGGGCAGAAGGGACGAAGGTGTTCAGGACTTTGACAGATGAAGCAGTGCATAGCTGCACAATTGCAATGTTGGAGGGGGCAGGATTCCTTGAACAGGAGTGGGGTTGAGATGGGGGGTGGACGGCATGGATTGAAAGATGGTGTCATATACTATGCCAACCTCTAGCACACTCTGGCCCTCCAGGCACAACTCTACTCCTCAGAAGCAATCTCCAGTTTGTTCTCTGTCTATATGTATATATCTCTGTTCCTCTGGACCTTTGTATTCTGACTAATCCTCTCTGACACTTTCTACTCACAATACTCCTTTGTCCCATACTTAGTTTAGCTCCAATTCTTAAATACCTCTAACCTGTGCATGCACAGCTCTGGCATTCATCTCATTAGAGTGCAGCATCAACTTTCCTACTCTCCGACCTCCATCTCAGTCATCCTATTATTAATGCTGTACTCTCCTCTGTATATATATGTACTCTTAGATACTCCATGTACAGTAGCTTGATTATCAACTAGGACAAACTCCTGTTCTTCCACCTCCTCTGTTTCTCTTCACTCTGAAATACAGGACATGAATGACAGCAAGGGTGCAGCACATAAGCTGAAGTTGAAGTCCTATCTGTTTGCATAAACTCTGAAGTTCCGGAGTTCCCTCAGAAGTTGCATGGTCCCTAACAGACAGATTGGATGGTGTTGACCAATTAAGAGAAGTCGAGGTCAGAGGCAGGTCTAGATCCATGTCTTTGAAATGGGGGTGAAATGGGAATGGGGCTCTGCGACAGAGAGGGGAGGCTCTGCAGGTGTCTGCGGTAGCAACTCCAAATTCAAGGTTTGGAGTAGATTTGGGAGTGTGAACTCTAGGCTCAGATGTCATGTGGAGCGTCCCCTGGAAGAAGTGTCTCTGTTGCTCCTCATTGCATAATCCAACAGTTGTGGCAAAGATCTGCTACATGACCTTCTTAGGGATGAGATGGAAGAAGCGAGGGAAGTTGGTGGAGGCAAGGAGTTGGAGGACCTTGTACTGGTGCATGGCAAGTCTGTGGTTCCATTACCATGTGTTCTCAATGGAGAGATTGGTGGTCGTTGCCAAATGGAGTCTACCATAGGAGTAGTTGTGGTAGAGTTGGATGAGGCCAGCAGTGAGGACTTGTTATTCTGGAACTCTACACTTTGTTCAATGGGGAGTAACACTGAGGGGTCTTTGAGGACCGATGCGAAGACAACATGTCATTCACAGAGAGGGAGTTGTGAAAGAGAAGAAATTGGAATAATGGGAGCTGAAATACCAGAAGTAGAAATATCAGAGGCAGGAGAGATAGACATATTCAAAGTGGTTGGTGCAATGGTGGGGTTGCATTTAAGTACCCCAGGGGAAATCCAAATCAGGAGTTGGAAGAGCTCAGGTGGAGCAGAAGCGGAAAGAAGCATGAAGAGATGGGGTTCCAAGGCTTCTGTGGATCAAATCAGAACTGAAGGCAGTGAGGCTGCAGACTGTGGATTGTGGACTGCAGGGAATAGCATGGTGGGGATAGGTGGGAGGAAAGGAGGGTCAAAAAGGTGAGTGATGAAGTGTGAGGAATTCAACGAAATCCCCAGGTACAAACTTCTCCTTCTAACAATCTCATTTGCCACCTTGTGTTTGGCATCATTGGCTGTGCTGGCCATCCTAGTCTTGATGAGGATGATCTTGGATCTCCAAGACCAGGTTTCAGAACAGCAGATATCCATTGTGGTACGTGGACAATTCAGTGAGTTAGCTTGCTAATGTCGAGGGAACGAGCTGACTTGGTGAATAGTGAGGAAATCCTTTGAGGTTGTTGCATACAACCCTCATTGGATTCATGATGGAAAGAAGAGATGGAAGGATTTCAGTTGACTGGAATAGCAGAAAGTTTTCTGTCTCTTGAACAATCAGACTATGGAATGGGGTGATGGGATAACCAGAGGTTGGAGAGGTGGTGGTGGTGGATGGGGCAGAGCCAGCAGTGATGATGGCAACAATGAGGACTAGGGTGAGGTCACCATAGCAAACTCTTTAGGTCTGGAGAGTTTGTAGGCCCATAACATGTATTTGGCATGTGAAAAATGTGATTCTGGTTCCCAAGTATCCTTGGCACAAGAGTAGCCCTTTCAAGAGACAAGAAATTGATGACATCCAGGAGATCCTTGGTGCGAATGAATGGTTTCAATTTTGTATTCCTCTTCTCCTTCAATGATCTTGGAAGGAGAATTGAAATAGTTCAGTCCATGTTCATCCATCTTAGAAAAGGTTGAAAGGAGGGAGGCATGAAAGATATTATGATCTTCTTCCAAGTTGGGGGAAGACAAAGCTTGTAGGCATAGGAAGAAATGACTGCATCAATTTTGAATGATTCTTCATGGTGGAGAGCAAGCTTGCGAGAGGGAAGACTGAATTGGAGGTTCCAAGAGTCGAGCCAGACCTTATCTCCTACTTTCCAAGGGGTAAACTTTATTCCAATGTGCTCTTTAACAGTTTGAGTGGCTTTAGCATGAGTGGCAGTGGCCTCCTTTCGTGCAGCATCAAGGATTTCTAACTGCTTTTTCAAGGCAGAAAGAAAGGTGGTTCCAATTGGGGGATATGCACAGGGTTCATACCCATGCATCAGAGAGAAGAGGGTAGCATTGGTAACAGAGTGGATGGTGGAGTTGTGGGAAAACTCAGCCATGGGCAAGAGTTCAGCCCAATTTGAGGTGTTCCCTTGACAGAAGATGTGAAGATAGGTTTTAAGTTCCTGGTTAACCCATTCAGACTCTCTGTCAGTCTGAGGATGGTAAGTGGTGGAGAGGGTGACATTGTAGGATAGAAGCTGAGCAAGCTCCTTTGCAAAGGCAGAAGCAAACTGAGACCACCGATCAGAGATAATCTTGTCATGAAGTTCGAATTGACAGAAGACATTCTTGAAAAAGAGGGATGCTATCCCTGCCACGTCGATAGATTTGTTACAAGGGATGAACATCACCCCCTTAGTAAGCCCATGGTCAACCATGACCAGCACAGAATCAAAATCAGAGGATAGGGGGAGGTTGATAATCATATCACAGGAAATCTGCTGGAATGGCCAACTTGCAGAGAAGGAGATAGGACATAAACTGGGAGCCACCAAATGGGTGTTGACCTTGTTGGCTTGACAGATAGTGCAACCTGCAACAAAGTGGCAAACAAAGGTGGTCAGACCAGGCCACCAATAATCGCACTGGACAAGGTAAACAGTGTGGAAATACCCTTCATGATCCCCAGTGGGCGAATCATGAAGGGACTGAACAAGGTCCTGTCAGGCGGGCTTGGAAACATAGAGATGGCCCTTGAAGTACAAGGCACCATCCATGAAAGTCCAATTCTTCAGGGAGGCACAAGGAAAGAGCAAGTTGCCTTCAGTCAAGGCTTTGACAGCATCAGAGATGAGGGGATTGTCAGCAGTGTGTTTGGCAATCTTCTCAGTGATGACATCAGAGACGTCTGTAGCAATGGGAGAGTTGGGAAGGAGAGTAATGGCAGTGTTGTCAGTGGATGTATTAATGACATCATCCATGGGACCCATGGCAGAGCCAGGCTAATTGTCCCAGTGGAGGTTGAAGTCTTGCAAGAACATCGACCAGTGAGCCTGTCAGCGAGAAATATTCTGAGGAGACTTGGAGTATGTCAAGTTCCTATGGTCCATTATCACCATGACCGGGTAATGCGTGCCCATGAGGTATTGTCTCCATTCCTCTAGGGCTCATATGGTGGTGAGGAGTTTGCAGTCATAGATATCGTAATTTCACTCAGCCAGAGTGAACATCTTTGAGTAATAGCCACAGGGATGGAGATCGCCATTGCCATCTTTTTGCATCAGGATGGCACCTGAGACACAGAGGGAAGCATCCATCATGATATAGAACGATAGTTGGTGTCGGAGTATTGCAATACAGGCCAATGAAGGAACATGTCCTTGAGTTTCTGAAAAGAAGCCTCATGATCCGGTAACCATTGCCAAGCAGCATTCTTCTTTGTCAAAGAGAGAAGCAGCTGCACGATGTTGGAGAAATCCTGGATAAACTTCCTGTAAAAATTGCAGAAGCCCATAAATGAGTGTACTGCACTAATGGAGTGGGGACAGGTCCATTCCTCGATGGTGGTAAGTTTCACAAGGTCCATGGAAACTTCACCTTCACCTATGATCATTTCAAAATACTTGGCTTTTAGAGCGCAGAAAGTACATTTCTCCAGCTTGACACCTAATTTGTGTTCCCTAAGGTGTTGGAGAACAAGACGAACTCATTTGATATGTTTGTTATAATCCTTTGAATGAACCATCAAGTTGTCCATATAAATGATAAGCCAACCTTCCATGAGGTAGTTGGCAAAGATATGGTTCATGAATGCTTGGAATGTCAGAGAAGAGTTGCATTGCCCAAAGAACATTACAGTGGGCTTGAAGAGACCAAGAGGGGTGGCCATGGCATTGATCCTCAGGGCAGATTCAGATGTTGTTATAGCCCCATCAGATGTTGAGCTTGGTGAAGTACCACAAGTGCTTCAAGTGTTGGTGAGGTTGGCAATACAAGGAAGGGGATAAGCATTCTTGATTGTGTGGGAATTGAGGTACCTATAATCCTGGCAAGGGCGGTAGATTCCATCTTTCTTTGGCACAAAGAAGAATGGAGAAGCCTGAGGAGACTTTGATGGAACAATCTTTCCTTCTTATAGGTTTTCTTCAACAAATCCTTTCAACACCTCCATTTCCTTGGAGTTCAAGGAATAGTTCTTGGCTCATTTTGGGACAAATGATTTGTCAAGCTCGATGGTGTGGTCGAATGGTCAGTGAGGAGGAAGGAGAACATCTTTCGCTTTCATAAAGACATCACGAAACTCAGCAAATTCAGATGGTAGCTTAATGACCTTTTTCTCCTGGTCGGTGGCGATAGAGGTTGAGATGGTGGTTCAGTTGATTTCCAAGGGAGGCAGCACTCCCATAGACACAGCTAGATCATTGACCAGCTGATCGAAGATAGCATCCTTGCATATGAGGTTGTAACACAGGAGATACCACTACATTTTGACGTCCTCTTTTGGTTTAGATATCCCTTTGACAAGAGGCAATGAGACTGTTCCGGTTAACCAATTGATGGTCAGGTTATTGTGGCATAGCCATGGAAGTCCTAAAATGATGTCCTCATTGGCCTGTACAAGGTAGAAGAGCCTCTTCTTCACATTTTCTCCAATACAAAGGTGCACAATTGTTGTTCTTCGTATGAGTTCTTCTTGATTGACAGTTCCATCCATGTTGTGAGCCATCAGAGGCTTCAGTAATTGTTGTGTTGCCCAGCCAGGCCAATGGATAAGGGCAATGCTTATAAAGCACCCAGTTGCTCCACAGTTGATAAGAGCATGCATTTCAGTGATTTTGCGGTTTGATCCAGAAAGAGAAATGGGAATTGAGATTGATTGTGAGTTCTTTCCAGATACAAATACAGGTGCTATCATAAAGGAGGGTAAAGACGCTGATGCTTTCCCTCCATTCAAAAATCCTGTGGTTCCTTGTTAGCCCCTTTGTTGTAGAAGATAATGGGTTCAATGGATTCTTCTTTGACTACAAGCCCAGCCATACTTTCAGTGGTTTCGATAGGTGTTCCATCCTCATATGCTTTTCCATAGACAATCTTGAGAGAGTTCACTACCACTGTGTTGGAGATATTGAGCTTCCTGGTGTATTCCTTGAGGAGCAAGGGAGGAACAGAAATCATGGTAGCCCAAATTCTTGGAGCTGAAGGAGTGGGAGGTCAAGGTGGGAATCCTCGAGTTCCACCAGAGTGGGGATGCTTGGTGGAGTGACATCTGACCTTGTGGCAAATGAAGCACTTGTTGTTATGCATGTGCTCAGTATGTTGGATATGGGTAAGGCAGATCACATCAATGTCCATGGTGTTGGGGTTGCAATGGGAGGAGGAGGTATTGAAAGAGTGGCAAGTACCTCCAGAAGGAATGTAGTGGGAAGTTTCAGAGCGAAAATGTTTCAAGCACTGGACCATGTCATCAAACTGAGCAGCTTTGTTGAGCCACTTCTTGGCCATCTTCAGTTCTTCCCCAACGGCTGTCATCCTAAAAGCAAGATCGCTTGTCACTGCTTTCTTGAGCAAGTCCTTCAAGACATGCTTGTCCATTATCCTGCTCCTACCAGCTTCGAGTTTGAAAGCTGAGTGGAATCTGTGAAAGTCCCCTTTAAATGGTAGCCCTTCCATGTGGATATCAGACAAGGCTGTGTGAGCCTTGCTGATTTGATCTGAGGGGAAGAAAACTCTTGTGAAGTCATCTGAGAACTTCTCCATAGTTTTCTCATCAGCTGAGATATCTGGGTCCAGCATTTTCTTTAACCCGCCCTCAGAGAAGATAGCACCTCATCTCTTGCTCATCTTGTTGCAAAGAGTGAGTATCTTATCCTTGTTGATGCTATATCATGGTGACATTTGAAAGTATGCCTTCATTGCAAGGACCCATCGTTGGGCATTCTTGTCCCAGCCAGAGAAGTCATTTGGCAGACCAGCCTTGAGCTTCGTCCTATTGGCATGATGGTCATCAGCCATATCATTGTTGTTGTTGTTGTCAAAGTGGTAAGAGTCAGAAGAGTTGGATGACAGAGAGGAAGAGGAGAAGTCAGAGTAGAATCATGGGTGGGGAAAGGTGGTGGAGGAAGCTGAGAGACTGAAGATGGGTGGGAAGGAGGGAGAGCATGAGCATGAGCTAATGGAGATTGAAAGGGGGATGGCGAAGCAGAGGGGCCAGGTACATATGTATACACCTGCTTAAACTCTGATAATGAGAATGTGGATCCGGTTCTCAATGAATTGATGAGAGTTCTGGTGGAGCAGGAGCAGATCAGGATCAAGAGATCTGTTCTCCTTCTTCTTCATCTCTTGCCTGGTTTCAGAGGAGGTGTTCAAGGTTGATTCTACACATGGTGGAGGGAGTGGTCTTGTTCTTCTACCAAATGGTAGGGACAGAGAAGCAGTTAGTACTTTTGTTATGCTAAGTATAGAACCTAGCTTTATTGGCAAGAGTTTTTGTGATGAACAATGAGTAAAGTATTCCTAGAGCTAGAAGGCTGTGACCTCTGAGCTATGTTGACAAGTCTGCTGATGCTTTGTAGGCATAGAGACTAAGGAAAAAGGGGTCTCATGAAGTATATTGCAATCTATGAAGCAGGTTGGGCTAGAAACTATACTTGAATTGCATAGAACTAACTGGGGAAACTACAAGTACAATGGGTGCTTATATACTAAGAGTGGACCCTGAATAAGAAATCCTAAAGGGGAAACGGAACAGCAGAATGCCATTCTAGAAGTGGATATGTCCATAAGGAGAACAGAGTGGAACGGGTGAACTGCGGAACACAGAAAGGAACAGAACAGAACAAAGGAAGACATACAAAAGGAGAAAAGGAATTTTGGTAGGAAAGAAGAGCAGAATAGAATGGAACTCTATCAGACAAGGATCTTTAAGGATGAAAGGAATCAGAAGAAAGATCGAAGGAGGAAGCAAAATTGGAAGTGGTGGAGTTCTTGGGTTTCCATGCAGTTATCCACAAGTTAAACTCAAACTTCTTGGCCTCAGTCATCCAGGGGATTTCTGTAACATACAGGCCATAGATTTGGATATTCTCTGATCCAGATTAGATACTTCATTCAGTGTTCAGGGTGTGACTACATGGCTCACTAAAGGATTGAAATTGGAGGAGTTCCAAATGGCACTTTAGTGGGAGATAGGAAAGCTGGGAACCAGTTGCACTAAGGATCAACAACTCATTGTTGCTCACAAAGTAAACTGACTGTCATAGGAGGTATTGTCATTTCTGTCCAAAGCTGTGTTGCATCTTGGGCTGCAGGACTTAGATGAAATAGACTCCATAGATAGGAATTATCCTAGTTAATATTCAAGCTAATGTACAGTGGAGTATCTAAGAGTTTATATATGTTAGAGGTACATAGGATTAGTAATGGAGGTATAAAATGATTAGTGAGACAGTGTTACAATCAGTATATTCCTGTACCCCTATATTTGTTGGACTTAATGTTTTCCACGTATAACAACAGACACTTTTTCTCTCTTCACCTTTCATCCCTATCTCATGCGTCATAGTTGTTTCACTTCTTCACTCCGTCCCATGCACTAGACTTCTCATCTTTCCCATTTCACACTTTATGTTTCACCTCTTCACAGAAGCGTTTGATCATGCTTCCCTTCCATTCCCTTGATACACATGTTTCACATATGTTATGCTTCTCTTCCATTCTGCCACACCGTGTGTTGGCCTCACATGTTTCATCTCCGTTTCACCCTATGCCCTTTTCTCCTTTTGTTCCTGGATCATTAGATATGGTCACAACATGTACATACCTCTAGTAGATACTTAAGGCTTGATGCCAGTACCAGAGAACTCTAGTCTAGTTCTCTTGGTGTTTACCCCTAAAGCACTATAAGAAGGACTCTCTTGGCCTAGCAAGCCTATTCTCATCTCTTCCCTATGAGTCCAAGGATCTGTTGGCAACCTAAGGAGCTACGCTCTAGGGTTGTTTCATTAGAACTAGACTCTCATCAACTACCTTACCTTGTCAACCTCAATGTGACCACACAAGTGCATCCCCATGAAGGATCACTTGCACTAGGAGCTTATGGTAGAGCCAGTGCCAATCACTTTCCATCATTCCCTTCGCTCTTTCCCCTCTTACTTGGGTCAAGTTGGCCCCTCTAACCCTTTGTATGTGGCCTTGGCAGAATTAGCTGAGCCAGATCACATAAGAGAGCGAACAGCCTCACCAGCAGAATCAGCAGGCTCACAGGGTGTGGAAAGGACCCCAACTCCACCATGACGACAGGAATCTCCTGACACTGCTACACTTTTCTTAAGGCTATTGGAAGCTGATTTACGACCCTCAGATTTTCAATTTGCCTCAGACAAGGAGATCAATCAAGCAGTAGCAGTAGCAACCGCCCTAAGATCGGGTGACCCTGAACCCTTATCCACAGAGAGAGTATCCCAGCACTCACTGGCGGACGACCAGTCCATAGATCCCAACAACCTTGTGTTCACCCTCAGGAACACAAACTTACTTGCCCTTTCTCTACTGTCACACGAAGAATTGTGCTGACTGTTTCCCTCCAAAGAAGAACTGCAATTCGGAGAACCCACCATACTCCTGTCCCCACTAAGTCCCCTCACACTGTCACCAATCGCAGAATCTAGCCACAAAAGGAAAGAACATGACGAAAAAGAAGTAAGACTGGAAATTAAGAAGCTGGTTAAGAAAAGAAGAAGAATAGTACTTCGAAAGATCTCTAGAAACAGAGATGGAGATCCCCGCTACTCAAGAATAGCTTTATGACCCCCTCACATTCTATGCAAGCCAGAAAGCTACTGTACCAAGTAGAATTATCTCCGTCCATATGTAACCATGTCCCAACGAATCAATCAAATCCTCAGAGATGCCACAATCTCATGGGAAAACAAGATAACTGCTATCTTAGAAGAATTCAATGACAGGATGGTGGACTTACAAGCAGTGTCAAACCAAGTAACACAACTCACCAAAAGTAACAACCAGCTAATGGCAACAATCAATACCCTCACTGCTGCCACACCAGGAGCAGCACCAGGAGGAGCCTCATGACGAGTTGAAGTCTTCGCAGACCCCTGAGAATACGACAGGTTCAAGGCTAAGTTCGAGGAATGGTGGGCCAAGATGAAAGCTTGGCTGGAAGTCAATGCCAGCACTATCATCCCCGCCTCTTATGAAGCAGTAGTGGCCATGCTCTCCCACCTCAAAGGAGCAAAAGCCAGAGGGTTCACACAAATGAGACTTGCACCAGGAAGAGGATATACCTGGACCACATTGGTCGATGAATTGGAAGGGCTCTTTAGGAGCATCAACCAGAAGGATTGGGCACAAGCCCAGCTTAACAAATGCTATTGAGGAGACAGCCCCACGGATGATTTCATTGTCCAATGGGAAGCACTTTACCGACAAGCAAGTATCAACCCTTCACATGCAGTCGAGTTACTAGAGAAAAATGCACGTGGGGCAATCATTGCCCAAATCTTTAGAGAAGGAAAACGCTGAGCAGATCCTGCCCTCTATCTCCAAGAGATTAGAAGGGTTGGAGCGGCACAAGAGTCCCTTGATTTCATCAGGGGCAGAACTCAGAAGTGAGCTTTGGCTCCACAATCTAAGTGAGACCCAAATGCCATGGACATTGGGGCAACAAACAAGGGCTGCTACAATTGTGGCAAAGAAGGGCACTTTACTAAGAATTGCCCAAAACCAATCATCGTCTGTCCCGAGTGCAAATGGCTTGGAGGACAGCACAAGAAGGGCTGCAAGAAAGGTGACCACAATGCACAAGAAGTGAATATGTCCTGGGATGATGATAAAAGCACCACAAGCGACAATGAACAAGAGGTCCGCAAGGCCTCAAAAGGAAAAGGAAAGGACTTTTCGAAGTCCATACAAGGAATGAGTTTCAAAGAAGCTGCCGCCTGGTTCAAGGATCAGGAGGCTATCCAAAAGAAGGCAGGAAAAGCCTAAGCCCGAGGAACTTATCTGGGTGTTTCAAGGGCCCTTTCTCAAATAAGTATTCCCCTCTACCAGTTGAGGAGTCAGATGATGATGACTCAGCTGGTAATTCTCCATTTACCTACACATCAGGGGTGCCTCCTAGTGAGCATGGCAGGGACGTTAAACCTGTGCTTGATTCCCCTTTCCCAAAGAACGAAACCCCAGAAACCAAAGCCTTTGTATGTAACATCAACCCTACATGGGAAATTATGCTTTCAGTTCAAGTCGCGCCCCTGAGCACATGCCACACTCTTACGAAAGTCAACGCCCTGCTTGACAGTGGCACAAATGCAGTCTTTATCAACAGATCATGGGCAAAAAGGCTTAAACTTCCCCTCTCTAAGTTACAACATGCCATCCCTGTTTTCAATGTAGATGGAACAAAGAACTCTGCAGGGAATATCATGCATTCAGTGGACCTAATGATCGAGTACCAAGGACATTGTGAAAAGGTTACGGCCGAAGTAATGGACCTTGGAAAGAACGCTCTGATCCTCAGATTCTCTTGGCTAAAATGCCACAACCCAGAAATAGATTGGGTCAAGGGCTCAGTATGTATAACACATTGCCCAAGGCACTGTCATGCCCTCCAAGATAAACTGGTCTTCATTTGTATGATCGAAAAGGAAGAAGAGGACATCCAATACCAGGTTTATGCCACGATCTGTGCCCTAGAGGAAAAGTCAAAGACGGAAATGACAGCAGAGCAACTCATCCCCTCGCAGTATCACGATTATCTAAAAGTGTTCAGCAAAGCTGAATTGGAAAGAATGCCAATAAAAAAACCATGGGATCATGCCATCGACCTGAAAGACCCATTCCAACCCAAGAAAGGTCGCATCATTCCTTTATCCACACAAGAACAGGAGGAAGTTGCCACTTTTCTAGATGATCAGCTGAGCAAAGGGTACATTTGCCCCTCCAAATCTCCACAAACCTCACAGGTATTCTTCGTCCCTAAGAAAGACGGCAAGAAGTGCATGGTATAGGATTACCATTACCTAAATGAACACACCGTAAAGAACAATTATCCGCTGCCCTTAATCTCCTAACTAGTGGATAAGCTAAAAGGGGCTAAGCTATTTACAAAGATGGATCTTCGATGGAGCTACAACAACATCCATATCAAAGAGGGTGATGAATGGAAGGCTGCTTTTGTCTGCTACAAAGGAGCATTTGAACCCTTAGTCATGTACTTCAGGCTATGCAATTCCCCCAGCACTTTCCTAGCCATGATGAACGAAATATTCGCCGATATGGATGACGTGATCATGGTCTACATTGACAACCTTTTGATATTCACCAAGACAGATGACCAAGACGAACATGACAGGATTGTGCACAAAGTATTGTGGAGATTAGAAGAAAATGATCTCTTCGTCAAACTGGAGAAATGCTTCTTCTTGAAGAAGGAAGTAGAATTCCTCGGATCGATGGTCAGAGTTGATGATATTAGAATGGACGATTCAAAAGTGAAAGCCATCCTGGAATGGCCAGAACCAAAGAATGTCAAAGGAGTCTGCAGTTTCCTTGGACTTGCCAATTTCTACTGAAGGTTTATCAAGGACTACACACAGCTTGCTTGTCCTATGAATGATCTATTAAAAAAGGAACAATCTTTCGAGTGGAAAGAAGCACAACAAGTCACATTTGAAATGCTGAAAGAACATTTTACCACAGCACCCATATTGGCATTCCCGGACATTGATTGTCAATTCCGCCTAGAAACTGACGCATCAGACTATGCCACAGGGGCTGTACTATCTATATTAAAAGAAGACAAGTGGCATCCAGTTGCCTTTTCCAGCCATAGCATGACATCCGCAGAACGAAATTACCCCATTGCCGACAAAGAAATGTTGAGCATCATTCAAGCATTGGAAATCTGGTGCCACTACCTAGAAGGCTCTTGTCACCAGTTTGAGATCTGGAATGACCATGCCAACCTAAAATATTTCATGCAATCTCAGAATCTGAATCAACGCCAAGCCCGATGGTGAAACAACCCTAGAGCGTAGCTCCTTAGGTTGCCAACAGATCCTTGGACTGGAGGGAAGAGATAGGAGTAGGCTTGTCAGGCCAATAGAGTCCTTCTTATAATGCTTTAGGGGTAAACACCAAGAGAACTAGACTAGAGTTCTCTGGTGCTGGCATCAAGCCTTAAGTACCTACTAGAGGTATGTACATGTTGTGACCGTATCTAACAATCCGGGAACAAAAGGAAGAGGGCATAGGGTGAAATGGAGATGAAACATGTAAGGCCAACACATGGTGTGGTAGAATGGAAGAGAAGCATAACATATGTGAAACATGCATATCAAGGGAATGGAAGGGAAGCATGATTGAACGCTTCTGTGAAGAGGTGAAACATAAAGTGTGAAATGGGGAAGATGAGAAGTCTAGTGCGTAGGATGGAGTGAAGAAGTGAAACAACTATGACGCACAAGACAAGGGTAAAAGGTGAAGAGAGAAAAAGTGTCTGTTGTTATACGTAGAAAACTTTAAGTCCAACGAACATAGGGGTACAGGAATATACTGATTGTAACAGATGGTGGCAATGGCTCTCTTGGTTCAATAGGGGTATGGGAATATACTGATCGTAACAGATGGTGGCAATGGCTCTCTCAGTTCAATTACCTTTTCATCTATAAGCCTGGTGCTACTAATGTAAAAGCTGACACACTCTCAAGGAGAGAAGACCATGCAGTTGGTATAGAACATGATAATGAAGGGATCACGATGATTCCACTGGAGCAGATATGGACCTTACCAGTTGCAATCCACGATGAAGGCGAACAAATCCTACTATCTATTATGAAGAGGTTACACGTGCTCAAGAAGAGCGAAGTTAAGGAACTATGCATGGAGTATGCCATGTTGATGAAGTATTACACAACCAAGAAGGAAAAGTCTTCATCCCTGATAACAAAACCATTTGCCTATCTATTATGAAATCTTGTCACAACTCTCCAGTCGCTGGTCACCCCGGTTATGAAAAGACCTTAGAACTTCTCAGGAGAAGCTACTGGTGGCCCAACATGACCATTTACGTCAAAGATTATGTTGCTCGATGTGATCGCTGTGCATGCATGAAAGGAGGTAACTGCACCCCGGCAGGCACACTAGTCCCACTTTCTATTCCAGAAGGTCCCTGGCAGGACGTCTCTGCCGATTTCACTACCAATCTTCCCTCCTTTGGTGGCTTCGACTCCATCCTCGTCATTGTAGATTGGTTCTCTAAAGCAACTGTATTTATCCCATGCAACAAGACAGTCACAGTGCTGGATACCGCTAAATTATATCTTCACCACATTTGGAAGAACCATGGTCTTCCCCATTCGATTGTATCAGATCGTGGACTGCAGTTCACTTCCCAGGTTATGCAAGATGTTTGCACTCACCTCGGAATTAGGTCTAAATTATCCACTGCTCATCACCTGCAGACAGACGGGCAAACAGAGTGTATGAATCGAGATCTCCAGCAGTATCTTCGCTTATTCTGTGCCAAGAAGCAGGAAGACTGGTTGGACTGGCTACCAATTGCCCAATTTTCATATAACTCAAAGATCTCAGCATCTTCAAAGAAAACCCCTTTCAAAGTTACATGTTCGTATGTCCCCCAGATGGGTGTGGAACAACATGTCTCTAAAGCGCCAGCCACTATGGAGTTTGCTGACAAATTAAGCAAGACTTTGAAGGAAGCAAAAGATAATCTAAAGGCATTCCAAGAGCGAATGAAAGCTCAAGCAGATAAAAACTGGTCCAAAGCTCCATAGTATCAGGTTGGAGATAAGGTCTGGTTAGCCACAGATAACCTGTGCTTGACGCACCAATCCAAGAAGTCAATGGAATGGTGGCTAGGCCCCTTCCCTATTTTAGAACTCATGGGCCCCAATGTGGTTAAGCTTAGACTTCCCAGGGGAATGAAAATCCATGACATTATGAACATCTCGTGCGTCAAACCCTACAAAGAACAGTTGCCCGGTCAATCCGTCATCCAGCCCGGCCCGGTTGACATCACTAAAGACCACGAAGAACTTCATAAAGTAGATTATTTGGTGGACTCCCAATTGAAGGGACACCGTCTCAAATATCTGGTGCATTGGAAAGGCTTTGAAGAGACAGATCATACATGGGAACCACTTGGAAATCTTTCCGGCGCTCAGGACGCCATCCATGAATTCCATGTCCTCCACCCGAGTGCCCCATGAAAACTATCTATGACCTTCGCCCAGTTTGAGAAGTTATTTAACCCTTATGTGAATTATACCGAATGCAGGTCTCCACCCTTGAATCGCCTGGAAATCGATCCCTAGAGGGGGGGTAGTGTTACGATCGGTATATTCCCGTACCCCTATGTTCATTGGACTTAATGTTTTCCACGTATAACAACAGACACTTTTTCTCTCTTCACCTTTCACCCCTATCTTGTGCATCATAGTCATTTCACTTCTTCACTCCATCCCACGCACTAGACTTCTCATCTTCCCCATTTCACACTTTATGTTTCACCTCTTTACAGAAGTGTTTGATCACGCTTCCCTTCCATTCCCTTGATACGCATGTTTCACATATGTTATGCTTCTCTTCCATTCTGCCACACCATGTGTTGGCCTCACATGTTTCATCTCCATTTCACCCTATGCCCTTTTCTCCTTTTGTTCCTGGATCATTAGATATGGTCACAACATGTACATACCTCTAGTAGGTACTTAAGGCTTGATGCCAGCGCCAGAGAACTCTAGTCTAGTTCTTTTGGTGTTTACCCCTAAAGCACTATAAGAAGGACTCTCTTGGCCTAGCAAGCCTATTCTCATCTCTTCCCTACGAGTCCAAGGATCTGTTGGCAACCTAAGGAGCTATGCTCTAGGGTTGTTTCAGATGGGAGACAAAAGTCTGAGTACCAGTGCTGCACTCTGGTGACACAAATGCCAGAGCTGTGCTTGCACAGGTCGGAGGTAACTAAGAGATGGAGCTAATACTAATGTAGAACAAGAGATATCATAAGTACAAGAAACATAGTCAGAGTACCGAGGTCCAGAGGAATGGAGATACATATGTATTAGGTGAGAATGAACTAGAGATTTGCTTGATCACAAGTGGAGATGTACCTGGAGAACCAAAGTAGAACTTGCAGTGTCATGGATATGAAACTTACTTTCTGCAGTTGTAACATGTGGTCATCCTTGCTGCCCCAATATCCATGGCATTGGGGTCTTTCTTATTCTGGTAATTGGAGCTGCGCTGGCTCATCCTTTTGTAAATGAAATTCAAAGCTTCTTGTACCATATCAGTCTCACATATCTCCCTTAAGTAAGTAGCAACTATGTTCTTTTGCTTCTTTTCTCTGAAGATTTGAGCTATAATAGAGCCTTTGATGTTTTTCTTCAAAAGCTCAATAGCGTGAGTGGTATTGATTTTAGCTTGTTGATACAGACTTTCCCATTTGACAATGAAGTTGTCAGTGGGTGTGCCTTTCTGATACAGGCGGCACAACTGGTCACATGCCCAGTCTTGTTGATTTGTGCTTCAAAATAGACCCTCGACCTCATTGGTCAGGGTGGCACACATGTAAGCTCTTTCTTGAACTAATCACATTTTAGCAAATTTCCTGGCCTTTGCTCCTTTGAGCTGTGAGAGAACGGCAACTACCACCTTATAGCTTCCTGCAGAAACCATTGCTGCATTCATTTCAAGCCAGGCCTTCATTTTGGCCCACCATTCTTCAAATTTGGCCTTTGAGCCATCATATTCATTGGGGTCTGCAAATACTTCTATTTTTCGTAAATCTTCCTGTGCTGGTGTGGTTGGTGCAAGGCCTGCTTGTGCTGTAGTTCATAGTGTTTGAATTTTTTGCAAGAGACAATTGTTCTCTTCTACAAGAAGGTTTATTTGATTGTGTATAGTTCTAAGTTCCTGTGCCTTATCATTGAATTCTTTCAAGATTGCAATGATCTTGTGTTCTCATTCAATGGTAATGTCTTCCAGAATCCGATTAATATGAGTAGACATGTTGATAGGAAAGGGAGGTGGTTATGTATGGTAACATTCTGGCTTGCATAAAGAGTTGGCAGGGTGTATGTTAATGCGGGTAAAGCCTCCAATTACTGCTCCCCAAGATCTGCAGATCTTTCTTACTTTCTTTGGCTTTGGTGGTTTCTCCTCTACTGCTTTTGGGTCATTTTGTTTCCTTTTTGGGGGTGAAGCTACTGCAGGGGGAATTTCTTGGATAGGGGACAACCATGCTCTATCTCCTGACTGCAGTTCTTTGCTTACATATAACAGTAAGCACTGTTCAGTGATAGACATATGAGGCAGGACATATAAACCTTCATCTGAATGCTGAAAGATGAGATTGTTTGGGTCTAGGTCAGAGGTGAGGTCCCCTGCTGCAGAGTGCTGCAAGACTTTCTCTTAGTGATGAGGGTTCTGGGCCACCCAATCTGATGGCGGTTGTGATTGCTAGGTTGATCTTGCTGTCTGAGATGTAGTGAAAGTTGGAGGGTCTTAAATCTGCCTCTAATAAATGCAAGAATTGCATAGCGGCTAATGGTGGGGTTGGGGGACATTCCACACTCTGTATCTCAGCCTGTTCCACTGGCTTGAGGTCTCCTCATTCTGACGTATAACTAATTAGTTCCAACAGTGCCCCTTCATGGCTAGCTTCTACCCAAGCAACATATGCAAAGGAGAGTGGTCCAAAATGAACCATGGGATTAGGGAACCTGGAGGAGAGAGTCCTGTGGAAGTTGATCGGCACTAGCCCTTATTGTAAGCCTTGTGCAATGATCCTTAACATAGGATGCACTTGTGTTTGACTTTGCACAAAGTTGCATCAAGGTTGCAAGGTAAGGATAAGAAGGAGTCTAGTTCTAATGAAACAACCTTAGATCAGTTGTTCCTATTGAACAAACTTGTGTAGACATGGTAGTAGTTCACTCATAGTAGTTAGTTCACACACACTTCATGTAGCATATATAAGTTCGGACTCAGCACATCTGAGTTCTGATCACTCTTGATTCTCTGCTGCTATTTTCTTTCAGTTAGCACCACTAGCAGGTAAGCCATGTGGCTGCATCAATGCATGCTTCTGACAGGTTATGAGCCCTGATGATCATGCTGTGTGAGTATTCTCACCAACATCACTTGGTCCTACCTGCTCTTGCCCTCAGATGCATTTTCACGCTCTCTGGTGTGATACATATGTCATGTTCCAACACATTTTTTACACTAGAACATATGTGACTGGAACCTGGACACAGGGGGAGACTATGTCTCTTGGACTCAAGACTCTGGAGTGTCAAAGTGTAACCTTTTTGCCACCTTTCTCCTTGTCTCAACATTAAGTAAGACACTGATGCTTCTATTCCTAGAACTTAACCATGTCCAACCAATCCAGTTCCCTCACCTCCAAGGTCCCTACCTTGTCTGGTCCCAACTACCTCCACTGGGTGCCTCTCATGTGCACCTACCTTTGTACCCAGGATATCTAGTATGTTATTACCAGACATTGTCCTTCCCCCATCAAGGGAACAACAGAGGGTGTTCCCAAGAACCAGGACAACATCAACGCCTGGGACCATGATAATGACAAGGCCCTCAGGACCCTCATCCTGAAAATTGACACCAACCTTGCACACCAGTATGGTGCTGCAAACTATACTTCCACCATCTGGGACTTCCTCAAGGAGAAGTACTTCCATCCCTTCATTGCTGCCATATACATGGAATTCAAGGAGCTTATGGCTCTCACCACCCCCAAGAATAACCACCCTTAGGCAGCCTTCTCCAGGATCTGCCTTTTCTTCAACTGACTCCACAACTTCAAACATGAAGTTCCCACCTCACTCCAGTCCATGATAGTACTTGCAAAACTCCCACAGTACATGAATGTCATGGCCCAGCTGCTCAATATGCAGTCTGGTGAAGATGGAAAGGGTAAAGGTAAGGCAAAGGAAGATGATGATGAAGCAACAGAGCATGTGCCATCTCTTGATGAGATCAAGTGCATGACCATTATTGGTTGGCAGCAGCACACCAGCAAGTGTAAGCCCAATGACCATGCTCACAAAATTTCAGCTGTGAAGCAAAAGGGCCCCAACCCTCAATTCCAGCAGCAGAAGCAGCAACCCCTGCAGCAGCAACAGCAACACCTGCAAGAATAGTCACAATAGCAAAAAAAAGCTCCCAGCAAAAAAAGAAGCACACTCGTGGCCAGTGCTCCACTGCAGGCGAAGCAAAGCAGGACCAATGGATGCAGTACCATGAAAACACATGCACCACTGACACCTCCCACACCACCTCCTTCACTTTTAACAATGTCATGGTCATTGACCTGGCCAACCATGCTCCTACCATGCCTGCATTCGATCCTTGCCATCACACACACACTACAGGCAAGGCCCATTATGGCCCACCCACCTTTCTGCAAACCCACTAAAGTATCTCACTCACTCAACACCTTGGGGCCACTCCCACAATTAAGACTGTCCATCATTTGAACAAGGTTGTGAATTGACCTTGTGCACCAATTGTTACAGAAATCCCCTGGATGTCCAAGGCCGAGGAACACAAGTTCAACTTGTGGATTACTCCATGGGAAACCAAGGACTCTTCTTCTGATTTCCTCTGTTTCTTGAATCTTCCTTCTGAATCTTTTGATCCTTAGATAGAGTTCTGTTCTTCTTCTGCTCTTCTTTTTCAACTGGAACTCCTGATCCTTTTGCTTCTCTTCTTTGATTCTTTCCGCAGTCCGCAGTATGTCTTCCTTTGTTCCTTTCCACAGTCCTGTTTTCTCCCAATTCCTCTTATGGACATATCCCCTTCTAGAACGGCATTCCACTGTTCCATTTTCCCTTTAGGACTCCCCATTCAGGGTCCGCTCACAGTATATAAATGCCCAGTGTACTTGTACTTTTCCTCAGTTAGTTCTATGCAATACAAGTGTAGTATCTAGCTCAATCCACTGGTAGTTTGCAAACTACTTGTCGAGACCCTTCTCATAGTCTCTATGCCTACCAAGTGTTGTAGACTTTTTGATTAGCTTTGTGGTTAATGCGGCCCACAAGCTCAAGACTTCTGACTTTACCCTTCTCATAGTCTCTACGCCTACCAAGCATTGGAGACTCTTTGATTAGCTCTGAGGTTAATGTTATGATCGGTATATTCCTGTACCCCTATGTTCGTTGGACTTAACGTTTTCCACATATAACAACAGACACTTTTTCTCTCTTCACCTTTCACCCCTATCTCATGCATCATAGTCATTTCACTTCTTCACTCATCCCACACACTAGACTTCTCATCTTCCCTGTTTCACACTTTATGTTTCACCTCTTCACAGAAGCGTTTGATCATGCTTCCCTTCCATTCCCTTGATATGCATGTTTCACATATGCTTCTCTTCCATTCTGCCACACCATGTGTTGGCCTCACATGTTTCATCTCTGTTTCACCCTATGCCCTCTTTCTCCTTTTGTTCCCAGATCGTTAGATATGGTCACAATATGTACATACATCTAGTAGGTACTTAAGGCTTGATGCCAGTGCCAGAGAACTCTAGTCTAGTTCTCTTGGTGTTTACCTCTAAAGCACTATAAGAAGGACTCTCTAGGCCTGACAAGCCTATTCTCTACACTTCCTCTATGAGTCAAAAGATCTGTTGGCAACCTAAGGAGCTACGCTCCAGGGTTGTTTCAGTTAATGTGGCCCTCAAGCTCAAGACTTGCTATTTTTCTTGTTGTTCGTCACGTGACTCTTGCCAATAAAGCTAGGTTCTACGCTTAGCATAACAGAAGAACTAACTGCTTTTCCGTCCCTACCAATCGGTAGAAGGATGAGACCATCCCCACCACCACACACAGGATTAACCTTGAACATCTCCTCCGAGGACAAGAAAAAGACGAAGAAGACGCCGAACATTCCTCTCAAACCAGATCTACTCCTGCTCCTCCCAACTCTCACTGGTTGATCAAGAATCGACTTCACATCCTTCTCATCTGAGTTCAGGCAGGTGTATACCTGGCCCCTCAACTTCGCCGTCCCCCTTCAACTCTCCATTAGTCCATGCACTGGCTCTTCCTCCTTCCCACCCACCTTCAATCTCTCAGTTTCCACTGTCTAATTCCCCCATCCGTGATCCTGCACCACCGCCACCTTCTTCCCCTTTCAAACCCTCTGACTCTGAATCTTACCACTCTGATAACAACAACAACAACAACTTGGCCGACAATCATCGTGCCAATGGGACCGAGCTTAAGGCTGGTCTGCCAGATGACTTTTCTGGCCAGAACAAGGATGCTCAACAATGGGCTCTTGCCATGGAGGCATACTTTGAAATGTCTCCATGATTCAGCACCGACAAGATGAAGATACTCACCCTTTGCAACAAGATGAGTAAGGGACGCAGTGCAATCTTTTCTGAGGGTTGGTTGAAGAAGATGCTGGACCCCAATGTACCAGCTACAGAGAAGACCATGGAGAAGTTTTCAGACAACTTCACACAGGTTTTCTTCCCCTCAGATCGAACCAGCAAGGCTCGCACCACCTTGACCGATATACGCATGGAAGGGCTGCCCTTTAAAGGGGACTTTCATGGATTCCACTCTGCTTTCAAGCTAGAAATGGATCAGAGTGGAATAAAGGATGAGCTCATCTTGATTGACATGCTCAAGAAGGCAGTATCCACGGATCTAACCTTCCAGATGGCCATAGTGGATAAGGAACCCATGACGGCCAAGAAGTGGCTTGACAAAGCCACTCAATTTTACGATGTGGTCCAGTGCTTGAAGGAACTTTGCTCTGGAACTTCTCACTGCATTCCTTCCAGAGGTACTCAGCACTCTTCCAATACCTCCTCCTCTCATTGCGACCCCAATGCTATGGACATTGACGCGATCCAACTCTCTCCCACCCAATATGCCGAGCACATGCATAACAACAAGTGCTTTGTTTGTCACAAGGTCAGATGTCGCTCCTCCAAGCATCCCTGCTCTGGAGGCACTCAAGGATTCTCCCCTCAACCTCCCGCTCCTTCAGCTCCGAGAATTCAGGCCACTATGGTGTCTGCTCCTCCCTCATCTCTTGAGGGTATGCCAGGTCACTCAATATCTCTGACACAGAGGCAGTGAACTCCCTCAAGATTGTCTATGGGAAAGCAAACAAAGATGGAATGCCAGTCGAGGCCACTGAAAGTGTGGCTAGACTTGTAGTTGACGATGAAGAACCTGTTGAGCCTCGTATTTTCTATAATGACGGGGCTAACAAGGGACCATAGGATTTTTGAGTGGAGGGAAAGTGTCAGCATCTTTACCCTCCTTTACTATTGCACCTGTATTTGTATCTGGAAAGAACTTGTGATCTATCTCAATCCCAGTTTCGCTTTCCAGATCAAACCACAAAATCGCTGAAATGCACACCCTCATCAACTGTGGGGCTATGGGGTGCTTTCTTAGCACAGCTCTTGTCCATCGCCTTGGATGGGAAACACAATGATTGCCAAAACCTCTGATGGCTCACAATGTGGATGGAACCGTCAACCAAGGAGGTTTAATATGAAGGACAATGATCGTACACCTTCGTATTGGAGAGAACATGGAGAACAGACTTTTCTACCTCATTCAGGCCAATGAAGACATCATCTTGGGACTTCCTTGGCTACACCATGACAACCTGACCATTGACTGGTCAACTGGAACTATCTCTCTAAATGCAACGATACCTCCTATGCTACAACCACATTTCTGAGGACATTATCCTCAATCAATGGGTCGATGATTTAGCCATATCTATGGGAGTGCTTCCTCCCCTAGAAATCAACAAGGTCACTATTTCGACCTCTATCACTGCCAACCAAGAGAAAAAGATCATCAAGTTACCACCTGAATTCGCCGAATTTTGTGATGTCTTTACGAAAGCAAAAGATGTCCCTCTTCCTCCTTATTGACCCTTCAACCACACCATTGAACTTGACACTTTGCTCGTTCTGAAATGAGCCAAGAACTACTCCTTGAACCCTAAGGAGATTGAGGCGCTAAAAGGGTTTGTCGAAGAAAACCTACGAGAAGGAAAGATTGTTCCATCAAAGTCTCCCCAGGCTTCTCCATTTTTCTTTGTGTCGAAGAAAGATGGAACCTACCATCCTTGTCAGGACTATAGGTATCTCAACTCCCATACAATCAAGAACACTTACCTCCTTCCTTGTATTGCTGATTTGATCAACACTTTGAAGCACTCCAGGTACTTCACCAAACTTGACATCCATTGGGGCTGCAACAATATTCACATCCATCCCAAGGATCAATGGAAGGCCACCTTCACCACCCCTCTTGGTCTTTTCGAACCAATGGTAATGTTCTTTGGGCAGTATAACTCACTGCCAACATTCCAGGCTTTCATGAACCATATCTTCGCTGACTACCTTGTGGAAGGTTGGCTCATCATTTACATGGATGATCTGATGGTTCATTCTAAGGATTACAATGAACATGTCAAGTGAGTTCGTCTTGTTCTCCAATGCCTTTGTGAACATAAGCTAGGCATCAAGCTGGAGAAGTGCACATTCTGTGCACCCAAAGTCAAGTATTTGGGAATGATTGTTGGTGAAGGTCAAGTTTCTATGGACCCTGTGAAACTGACCATGATAGAGGAATGGATTGCCCTGTGCTCCATTAGTGCAGTACGCTCATTTATGGGCTTCTGCAATTTTTATAGGAAGTTCATCCTGGATTTCTCTAACATTGTACAGCCACTTCTTTCCTTGATGAAGAATGCTGCTTGGCAATGGTTACTGGATCATGAGGCTTCTTTTCAGAAACTCAAGGACACATTCCTTCATCAGCCAGTATTGCGATACCCCGACATCAACCATCCATTCTACATTATAATGGATGCTTCTCTCTGTGCCTCAGGTGCCATCCTGATGCAAAAAGATGGTAATGGCAATCTCCATCCCTGTGCCTATTACTCAAAGACCCTTGCTCCAGCTGAGCAAAATTACAATATCTATGACCAAGAACTGTTACGCTAAGCATAGAACCTAGCTTTATCGATGAGAGTCACGTGACGAACGACAGGTAAAGTCGGAAGGTTTGAGCTTGTGGACCACGTTATCCACAAAGCTAATTGAAGAGTCTACAATGCTTGGTAGGCGTAGAGACTATGAGAAGGGTCTCGACAAGTAACTCACTAGTTACCAGCAGATTGGGCTAGATACTACACTTGTATTGTGTAGAACTAACTAAGGAAAAGTATAAGTACAGTGGGCATTTATATACCAATGAGCAGACTCTGAATAAGGAGTCCTGAAGGAGAAATGGAACAGTAGAGTGCCGTTCTAGAAGGAGATACGTCTGTAAAGGAAATAGGGCAAAGGGGAGGAATGGAATGGAACAAAGGAAGACATACTATGGACTGCGCAAAGGATCAGGAGTTCCAGATGGAAGAGAAGAGCAGAAGAAGAACGGAACTCCATCTAAGGATCAAAAGAATCAGAAGGAAGGTCAAAGAAATGGAGGAAATCAGAATCAGAGTCCTTGGGTTCCCATGTAGTAATCCACGAAGCGAACTCATGTTCCTCGGCCTTGGACATCCAGGGGATTTCTGTAACATTACCCCCGTTGTATGTCTGAGACACCATCTCAGAATGCAACACTTCCATCATCGCTGTCGGTTTCATCGGGGTTCCTGCCGTTGGCTCTGGAGAGGTAGACCAGACATGTGGATTGGATATGTCTGGGAGCGTTGGCCCTACAGTATGCACACTGATAGGTTGGGCAGTTGGGACGGAGGTGGCTGGGGCTGCCACATACAAAGAAGCGGACAGCTGTGCAATTGTGACGTCGAGGGAGCACAACTCCTCAGAAAGATGTGGAGGCAAGTCGGGAGTTTGTGGTTCGGAATATGGATTCAAGGGTCCCGACCAACCGAGTGAGGTCGACATCAGGGGTAGGTTGGCGTCGGTGAAGTGGGGATGGCACGGGGATGGGATCTGGCGTCGAAGAGGATTGGCTTTCTTCCAAGGTCACTGCAGTAGCAACTCCAGAGTCAAGGTTCAGAGTAGAGTCGATGGTAGATGACTTGAGGGTGGAGGAGTCCAAGATCTCGGGAGAAGGGGGCGTAACAACTGGAAAGAGGTTTGCTTGTTGCTGTTCAGAACAGAGTTCAGCAGTGGCAGTGAGGATTCACTGCATGATTTCCTCGGGGATGAGGCGGAAAAAGTGGGAGAAGTTGGTGGAACAAAGGAGCTGGAGGACCTCATAGCATTGGGTGATGAGTCTCTGGTTCCAACGAAGGGTGTCAGTGGGCGAAATGTTGGAGGTCATTGCCAGATGGAGTCTGCCATGGGAGTAGTTGTGGTAGAGGCGAATGAAACCCTCGGCAAGGATCGCGCGACTATTCCTGAACTCCTCGCTTTGTTCAATAGGGAGGAGCACTGCTGGGTCTTTGAGGACGGACACGAAGATGACATGTCATTCTCAGAGAGGAAATTGAGGGAGGGATGAGAGAGGAATAAAGGGAAGAGGAGAGGTGGATGAAAGTTCTACAGTAGCAGAAGAAGACATAAGAAAAACCAAAGAAATTAAAGAAACAAACGAAATTCCTGGGTGCTTAAATACCAGGAGGAATCCAAATTGAGAGAATTGGAAGAAGTCGGAAACAGAAAGAAGCACGGAGGAAGTGGAGTTCCGTGGCTTCTGTGGAACAAAACAGGATTGGGTGAAGTCGGGACTGTGGACTGCGGACTGCAGACTGCGGACTGCAGACACAGCATGGGGGAGATAGGGTGACTCCAGAGGAAGGTTAAAGAGGTGAGTGATGAAGCGTGTGTGGACTTCAACGAAATCCCCATGTATCAATTCCTCCTTGTAACCATCTCGTTTATTACCTTGTGCTTGATGTCGGTGACCGTGTTGGTCATCCTAGTCCTGATGTGGGGAATCCTGGATCTCCAGGAGAGGGTGTTGGAGTGTCAGGTGCCCATTGTGGTGCGTGGGTGGTTTAGTGAGCCAATGTGCTAACGTCGAGCTGACTTGCTGATTAGTGAAGCAATCCTTTGAGGTTACGGCATACAACCCTCATTGGATCTACGATGGGAAGAAGGGATGGAAGGATCTGACTTGACTGGAGGCGCAGAGGGTGTTTTGTCTCTCCAACAATCAAACCATGGAGTGGGGTGACGGAATAACAAGCAGATGGGGCGGTGGATGGGGAGGAGCGGGAGGTGACAATGGGAATGACGAAGATTAGGGAGATGTCACCATAGGAAAATCTTTGGGATGAGATAACTTGTATGCTTGCAGCATGTATTTAGCATGCGAGAGATGAGATTCAGGTTCCCAAGTATCCTCAGTGCGAGAGTAACCCTTCCAAGAGACAAGGAACTGGTGGCGTCCAGGAGATCCTCAGTGAGAACGGATGGTCTCGATTTTGTACTCCTCCTCTCCTTCAATGACTTCGGAAGGAGGATTGATGTAATTTGGTCCATGTTCATCCGTCTTGGTAAAGGTCGAAAGGAGGGAGGCATGGCAGACATTGTGAAGTTTCTTCCAGGTTGGGGGAAGGCAAAGCTTGTAAGCATAAGGAGAAATGACAGCGTCGATCTCAAATGGTTCTTCGTGGTGGGGAGCAAGTTTGCGAGAGGGGAAATTGAACTTGAGATTTTGAGAGTTGAGCCAGACCTTATCTCCTACTTTCCAGGGGGTAAACTTCATTCCAATGCACTCCTTGATGGTCTGAGTGGCTTTGGCATGAGCAGCGGTTGCCTCCTTTCGTGTGGCATCAAGAATTTCTAACTGCTTTTCTAAGGCAGGAAGAAAGGTAGTTTTAATCAGAGGATAAGCACGGGGTTCATATCCGTGCATCAAGAAGAATGGCGTGACGTTAGTGACAGAGTGAACAGCTGAGTTATGCAAGAACTCAGCCATCGGGAGAAGTTCGGCCCATTTCGAGGCGTTTCCTTGACAAAAGATTTGGAGATAGGTTTCGAGTTCCTGGTTAACTCGTTCAGACTCTCTGTCAGTCTGAGGATGGTAGGCGGTGGAGAGGGCAATGTCATAGGATAAGAGCCAGGCAAGCTCTTTGGCGAAGGCGGAAGCAAATTGAGGTCCCCGATCAGAGATGACCTTGTCATGGAGACCGAATCGGCAGAAAACATTTTTGAAAAAAAGGGAGGCTATCCCTGCTGCGTCGATAGATTTGTTACAAGGGATGAAAATCACCCCCTTAGTAAGTCCATGGTCAACCACGACCAGCACAGAATCAAAACCACAGGATAGGGGGAGGTCAGTAATCATATCGCAGGAAATCTGCTGGAATGGCCGACTGGCGAAGGAAGAGATTGGACAGATACCGGGAGCCACTGGATGGATGTTGACCTTGTTTGCTTGACAAACAGTGCAACCTGCAACAAAGCGGCGAACAAAGGTGGTCAGACCAGGCCACCAATAGTTGCATTGCACAAGGTGAACAGTGCAGAAATACCCCCCATGACCTCCAGCAGGCAAATCATGGAGAGACCTGACAAGGTCCTGTCAGGTGGGCTTGGGGACGTAAAGACGGCCCTTGAAGTACAAGGCACCATCCAGGAAAGTCCAATCCTTCGGTGAAGCATGAGGAAACAGTGAATCCCCTTCAGTCAAAGCTTTCACTGCATCAGAAACAAAGGGATCCTCGGCGGTATGGCAAGCAATCTTGCTAGCCAAGGCAACATCCAATTGCCCAATGATAACATCAGAGATATCCATAGGCACAGGAACGTCTTGGAGGAGAGTGATGGCGGTGTTGTTGGCGGATGTATTGATGACATCCCGACAAGAGAGCGCATCTGCAGGACCCATGGCAGAGCCAGGTTGGTTATCCCAGCGGAGGTTGAAGTCCTATAAGAACATTGACCAGCGAGCCTGATGGCAAGAGAGATTTTGAGCAGACTTGAAGTACGTCCAAGTTCCTGTGGTCCATAATCACCGTAACCAGGTGATTGGTGCCCATGAGGTATTGGCGCCATTCCTCAAGGGCTCGTATGACGGCGAGGAGTTCACAATCATAGATATTGTAATTTCACTCAGCCGGAGCGAAAGTCTTTGAGTAATAGGCGCAGGGGTGGAGATCCCCATTGCCATCTTTTTGCATCAAGACGGCACCTGATGCACAAAGAGAAGCATCTGTCATGACATAGAATGGATGGTCAGTGTTGGGGTATTGCAATACTGGCCGACTGAGGAAAGCCTTCTTGAGTTTCTGAAAAGAAGCCTCATGATCTGGCAACCATTGCCACGCAGCATTATTCTTCGTCAAAGAAAGAAGCGGCTGTACAATGTTGGAGAAATCAGGGATGAACTCCCTATAAAAATTGCAGAAGCCCATGAACAAGCATACTGTGCTAACAGATTGTGCAGCGATCCACTCCTCTATAGCGTTCAGTTTCATAGGGTCCATGGAAACTTGACCTTCCCCGACAATCATGCCAAGG
>JBBPNN010000320.1:0-30211 GCA_038090935.1 Hortiboletus campestris
CTCCGTGCACCTACCCGATGTCACGGATATTCTAATTTAAATAATACAGCATATTTCGTTTATATTTCGTTTGGTCTGTACACTCTTTTTGCATCATATTATGGGCCCCTCTCGAGAACGATGAATAAAAATATGCCCCGGCATAGGCTATCATACGGAATTGAAGGAACAGCATATCGACCGTTACCCTTATCGCACCGGAGTCAATACCCACTTCGTCAAGCCATCCTGTGTCTCAGCACTGGCAGGCTTCTTTCAGGTTCTTGCACATGTGACCTAGGAATCGCCTCCGCTTATTCAAAACCTCGGATTCCAGTTTTTCTAGACCTGGGCGTTTGGTACACCTTCCACTGGCAGTGACCAAGCTGGTCTGAGTCATCCACAACATCGGCCACCGTCGGTCTGTTAGGATTCGGGGCGCAGGACCACGCAGCTAAAACAATAACCACACAAGAATCTTGTCTGTCTGAGCTCTGTCAAACAGCTGCAGTATCTCTCGACATGAGTAGAACAACCGTGACAGTAATAGTGAGGATAGCTGGTACGATTATGTAAGCATAGTATACAAACTCCGGAGAGCGGGTCTGGTCTTACTTTGTATCCTGAGGGTTTCCCGACAGGAACCTCGGGAGAAACGGTGACTCGCAGACCGACAACCTTGATCAGCGTGGCTGATCAACGCAGTGGGGGTTCACATGTACATCGGCGCTTAACAGCCACGGTAGGTCGGCGCTCCGTGGACATAGGTGAGCGACGCTGTGAAAGCGATGCATGATAGTTGAACGTTCTAGGAACACAACAATTGACGCTCGGTCACGCTTCGTTGTTCAGCAACTCCACTTTCCGTTCCTGTCTTTCGCACACTCCCTGGTTAGCACTCTCGTGTGTGTCTTCCGAAGGTGAAGTGTCTCACAATTGAACAAAATACAGTCTAGCATCCCCACGACCTTTTTCACCCTCTTGAGGGAGCGGGAAGGCAGATAAACATCACGAAGCAATTATGCGTTAGACATCTTGTCATCGGTATCACGTGGCTGTTTGAAGCCTAATTCAGTTTCCGTTCTACGTGCCAGTCCCCTCCGATCGACGCGCAGGACACCGCCCTATCATGCATCCTCATTGCCGGCAAGTGCCACCAAATGCCGCAGAAGAACGTTCTGCCTTGACAGCATCGGTTCAGACGATAACCGGAATGTAGATCTCAATGAAGCATATAAATGCGCTGAGACATCTGCGCCAGGAAGGACCAGAGACAGTATTCGACCCGTTCTGAAGCATCATGACTGTGCAACACTCACCCCTTGATCTATCCAACATTGGATACCACCTTTATACCATCTTTCTTTTCACCAAGAATGACATCCTCACCGCCATTATTCCAGTTGTAAGTGTGGTGCTGACATCCCTATACCGCTGCTCACCTCGTAAATCTACAAGACGCTGTTTGCTATCGCCTCGGCGCCGCTGTGCAGCTCCATCCACGTCCTACCTACGATCCTGTGGGTTTGGACTCACATCCTGCAGTTCAACCTTGCGAACCAGATCAAGGCGCCAGAGGAAGACAAGGTGAACAAACCATCTCGGCCACTTCCGGCAGGGAGAATTTCTTTACGCAATGCGACGATTCTCCGGTGGCTCATTGCCCCGCTATGTCTGGCGTACTCTTCGCTCTATAGCATCCAATTGGTGTTTGCCAGTCTTGAGATGCAGTTGTTTACCCTTTGGTACAACGAGCTTGACGGCGACAAGAACTGGCTTTCGAAAAACGTGATTCTTGCTATCATGTATGGTTGTATGGAACTCGGGGGTACCCTCAGTGCAGGTACGTTCATTGTTCACCACCCACCCTGTCCGGTCGAGTACCCCCGCTCACGATCCCTCTCTTCCCTATCCATGCGCGAAACATCAAAGGCTGCGATCCCTCCAAGGTCAGCGAAACTGGAAAACTCGCGGTCCAACTCACCATCGCCGTCTTCACCTCCACCGTACACTGCCAAGATTTTAAAGACGTCGAAGGCGACCGTATCACAGGCCGCCGCACCGTCCCGATCATGTTCCCAATCGCCTCCCGCCTCGTCGTCGGCTTGGGTCTCCCCATATGGTCTTTCCTCCTCTGCTGCATCTGGGACGTCGATTGGTTTTGTACGCTCGCGTTCGTGGCGTATGGGTGTTTCGTCGGAGGACGGTTCTTGTGCTTGCGCACGCGCGACGCGGACAAACGGTCGTGCAAGTATTATAGTGTAAGTTCCCGATCGGTTGCTGTGATGGCTGTCTTTGTCGTATATACTAACTTTTTGGCTCTTACAGATCTGGTTCTCGATCCACCACCTGTTACCCGGATACTGGAATTATTTCCATGATAGCAACGAGGCTCGAGGCGGGGAGTTGGTCCAAAATACCTGGGACCTGTTTTCGGGCACATCACTTTTGAAGGCGATCTGAAGCAGGGGTGATGCATCATCAGCGAGAAGAGTGCTTCGATCTTGACATCCCTTTTACGATTTCACAATCTCTCCGTATTCCGTTGGATCTGTACATTTTTGTATCACACCGATATCTCCGCGACCGAAGATGTTACTACCAAGTATGCTACAAATCAAACAATTTGACGAGTCGCACTTCGATACAGCGAATCAACAAACGATGTAAAACTGATCAAATGAATGTCGATACCCCACCTTCTCCCTCATGTCAGCCCGCGATCCTCCATGTGACCCACGTCACAAACCCCGCCAAGGCAGTAGTCCAAATACCGACACCGATCCGCACGTCCCCCGATCCGCCATTTGCAAACATTCCCGGAATGCCGCTCTGCGTGACGGTTGGGCGCGCCGCGAGGGGTACACCCCCAACCCCAGTACCACGTGCAGGTGGCAGCGATGCGGGTGCCGGTTCCGCGATCACTAGCAACCACGGGAAAACACGTAAACGAGGGTTAGCACAGAAAGCGGAGGGACGTACTCGGATAACCCTCGTGTTCCTGTTCCGCCTTGTGTTTGTCGTCACACAGCTGTTTACCTGCATTGGGATCGACAGTCGAGAGTAGACCCACGCGAGGTGGATTTTGAGATGGGCGCGTGAGCGAGCCGTAATGAAACGCGGCCAACACGCTGGATTGGACAGGGCTACGAGTGAGCAACGTTGAACTGGGCAATCATTTCGGATGCCCGAAGGCTCCATCTGGAAAATGGGATGCTCCCGCATCAAAGAAAAATGTGTGCCATGTTGGATACCCCGCATCCCAATCAAGGCAGGGCTCTCCGGGACCGGGAGCGATCCAACCTGACACCCGAAATAACGTGCAGGTGTACACGACATATGAAGGTGTATGCACCCCCATGTCAAACCATTCGCAGAGAAGAAAAGGCCACCCACCCTTTCAGGAACGGATCCCCCAAGTTCCAGCTATACAGGTATCCAGAACTGCCCAAGACAGGAACGTCCGTAGGCACCACATTCGCAGAACAAAGGTCGGGGTCCCCTGGGCGAGCTTCGCTGACGAAGTCACGAGGGTCTACGGGAAAAAGTCTACCACCGATCTGAAATGTCAGGCTGTGTGGTGGTGAACAAGCAAATCGTGACCCTCCGAGGATAGTGTGGATCTGCGCGACAACGTCAGGGGGACCGCGAATGAGTGAGTTGCCCTGTTGATACGACAGAGTTATGATTGACACGATAAAGTGCAGAACACGAATGACCGACCGTATCAATCAGCGCTGAGAGAGAAATGTTCGCAGATGACATTTTGGACCTTGCCAACTTGACACCATCGAACCACACGTCATCCAGTGGTATCTCCCATGCTATTGGGTACACCTATTCATCGAGATACCAATGAGCAGCCATACAATCGCCTCTTGTGTAAAACCAACCTCTCCGGGAGCATCCGACGGGGGATTCAACCCACCCTGGGACGGAGGATAGCCTCGTACGCTTACCCAGGTCAAACCTTCGCTGTGTACAGATGGCGGAAGCTGACCGATGGACAGCATCCCTTCGTTTCCTCCGATCTGAATCGTATCCCGCTGGAGGGTTATCGAGAACATCGGAGAGTCCAACATCCCCTGAGCCACAAGGCGTGGGATGAGCGGGCCATAGCTTACAATGGACGACCGGAGTGCAGCCGTCGTTGTCAACTGTCGCATAGAACGCACGAGCTGTGCTCCTGCGTCATCACCTAGATCGTTCTTCGGGAACCAGCGTGTGACGAGGTTTTTGAGGCGATCGGGGAAGCGAGCATTGGCGTCGATGGGTTCTAGAGGCACGTCACGGTGCGCCATCGTATTCGTGCTACCATTCTGACTCGGGAACAGATCGAACCAGAGGAGACTTGGAAACCTAAATCAACACTAGGCAAGACCGCCTCCGAGAACCGTCCCACACACCTATTAAAAGGGAATCCCAGGCCAAAAATACCAGCTGAACTCGTCTGGACGACAGACGTGTTCGTGGAATTGATCGCGGAAAAGTACTGACCCTGTACACCCAGTCCAGCCAAGGAGACGAAATCAGACCCAATAGGGCCTTTCGCGTACGTTCCCGTCTTAGAATCCCCGTACATCAACACTGAGTCGAGATGGGCGGGACGAAAACTCGAGAGTGGGTACAACGGGGTTTTGTTGGACGAACATGTTTCCTGACACGACGTGGATAGGACCCATAGATCAGAGGATCCCGTATCTTTCAAGAAAGGACATCAGCCACCCATGTTCGTTTGCGAAGAAGCGGCCCCTACCCAACACGACGGGTATATGCGTCTCGCCGACCTGTATTTGGACATTATATGTTCTAGTAATCGACAGAATCAGCGATCAGAAGGGAAGAACGCGAAATGAATCGTTACATGTCCTCGAAATCACCAAGGCCAATGGATCCAGTGCTCACAGACCGCCGCGAGTGTCTTGACGCCGGTCTTCGAACGATGGGAACATGAATACCTCCAGAAGTACGCCTTGTATTCGTTGCATCAGATTGACAACTGACTATCAAGGATGCAAGCACCAAGGCGCGTCCGACGCGAGAACCGGCCATTCAGCGAAATGCAAGTGCCAGATCCCAGATCCCGCCGGGTTCTAGATGGTCACCTGCAAAAATGATAAAGGAATGCACGATTGGTCAGTGTACTTCATTGTTTACGGCGTCCGAATTTTTAGACCATGCTGGTAGGAATGGAATACCACTCGGACATTGCAACGACTCGGACACAGAAACCACGTGACCCTGCATCTGGAATGTTACCGATGGCATGTATTCACTAATCCCTAGCTGAGGACATCATATTGATATATTGAAAGTAAAAGATGATGGTGAGGCCGATACGCAAAGGTAAAGAAAATGTGGATGAATGCAGCCCCGCGGTTACTCGTACAGGATGAACCATATCGCAACAGGTACACATGACATTTTCATGGGCTCGTAACCAAACATGCTCCACCGAGATGCGTGTATAAGCAGTCGCTCGATTCAGTCGAGTGACGTCCTATATTGAAATCAGGAGTAAAAATCGACGAAACGTCCACAGAGCTGTCACCGAACATGCTGATCACCTCTGCTGGAGACGACATGTACACGCTTGGATCGATGTCCATAGTTGATGTATCCAAGAACGAGGGTAGCGAAAGTGATGCACGCCGGTTGGCACTGAGATATTGACCAGCTGACCCGCCGTTAGTAGAGGTTGGAGAGAACGCCTGGCCAGCTGGCCGGGGACTCGTCAAGCCGACAGCAGGGTCGGCAAAGAACTCGGAGGGCGAAAAGGTTTCCGGACTGCTGTGGTGGGAACTACCATCACTCCCGGTACACTTTGACGCGCCGGGGGTCTTTTTGCGCACGGGTCTTATCCATGGAGGTCGTGTATTCGATTGTTCCGGGGAGTCAGACCGAGACGGCTCAAGCGGTATTTGTGTGACTGAGCAAGCAGGTGAGTCATGACAAACGCCACCAGGACTTAAGATCAACTCACGGCGACAGAACTCCTCCATTAGGTCCCCTGACCTCTGGCCACATACATACCTCCCACTGAACCGTCTTAGCAATCCGACACACGACCGAAGGGCTTCGAGGGCAGGCTGAATCAGGGACTGGAGTTTCTCAGTCTTGCAGTTGATCAATATGGCCAGGAGGGTACGCCCAGCTTGAGTCAACTGATGAATGACATGGACCCCGTCTATGGAAGATGATCGGTGCCACATAGAACATCGTGCATCAAAGTCAACTCACAATACGTCATCAATCCCTTGGCTGCGACCTGCATGTGGGATGAGATAACCTGCAACGCACACGCCTGGGAGGCGGCCATGGCTTCTCGCTCCATGTCGCTTAGCTCTTCGTCCGTCGAGCCGTTGTACACTCTCTCCGCCACGAGGTTAGAAAATCGGTGCCTATGGATCAACATCCGGACAAACTGCTCAGCGCAGTGGAGTCGTACTGCCTGCGTGACACGAATAACATCATCGCTGGCCAGTGTTTCCGATGTATGAGCCCAATATGGGGGTATTGACCGGTGTATCCTATCCAGCAAACCTTCTTCTTCGCGCAGATCCTTTGGTCGCATGTGGCCCGACAGCACTCCTGCTGCACGCAACAAGAAAGGCGAAGAGTCACCAGTTCGATGGCGCGGTGGCGGGATGTCCAACACGGATTCCATGACGACCATGATTCGTATTGCTGTAACGAATGCACCCATCCGGCTTTCTGCACCAGTGGGTTGCGGTTGCATGCCTTCGCGAGTCACGAACTCGTCGTCGACAACCGTGGGCTCTCCGATATCGCAATCCCGCAGGCGGATCATAGGTGGCCTGCCAAAGTGGGCTGATAGTTGTTTATCCCATAGGTACACGCACCAAAACGTGCGTTTCCGGACCTCCTCTTCGATGGGGTCGAAGAGATCATACGTATCAGCCGAACGGTGCAAGCCAGCGTCTATCGACACTGTGACGGCCTCGGATAATAGAGCGGCAGCCTTGGAAAGCTTTCCTAGTCCCACTGCGTAGACAGCGGCGATCAGATGAGCTTGGATGGTGTAAAGTGTAGGGCGATCCGAGATCGGAAGTGTACGGAGACGGCCGAAAAGTTCAAACCACTGCGTGCCGGCCGAGATACCATCACCAGGATCCGACCGGACACGGGGGTCGTCAACGTGGCGTGACGCAAGACAACAAATGGAAACAATGAAGGCAGCAAAGCCAGGTTCAGCCCATTTTTGAGGATTCCCGTAATCCTGATGACACGAATGAGTCAAAGAAAGGACGTAAAAGAATTCAACGAACCGCCAGAAACGTGGGAACATGCAAGAATGGGAGAAGGTAGTAGGATGTGCACAGGTAGCATTGCACCAAACTGACGATAGAATGTGGTTAGAATGCACCAAAGATAAGGTACGAAGAGAGATCACCTGTCCATCAGTTCTGGGACGATATATGACGTTATAAATCGCCAGAGCGTCTCGGGGTTGACGTCAGTACGTCGGGGCGTCCGGTCGGGAAACCATGTAGGGGTATTGGAGGTGGGAGATTGCTTACCACCCCAGCTCGGGTCTGGGGTGCTCTTCTCCGTTTCGGACTTGACAGGAGTGTGGTTCTCCACCAGGAGATCGAGGAGGGGCAAACCAGATGTCTCTCCTTGCCATCGCGTATACCCTTCGTCATCGAAGTAGAGATACGAGGCATGTATTCGGGAAGTCTCCTCGAAGAACTGTTCGGTCCCCGACCCATTCTGTGGGTAAGAAGGATGTCCCAGGATGGAGTGAAACGCCGTGTTGGGGCTTTCCAGTCCTGGGGAACCCCTTGGCGGCTGAGTCGTAAAATGTGTGGATGGGTTTGTGAGTGGGAAGACATGCAGAGATGGGGGAGGAACGCCCGAGGGAAAAGTATGATCCATGGAAGCAAACGTGTTCAATGGACTGGGCATGCTAGGATCTGCTGTGAGATGTTGGGGAGGGCTCAAACCCCCAGCGGCAAAGACAGCGGGAGGGATGGCTTGGATGAGTATCTCGAGCTGGTGCATCCTGTCTTCGAGGGTAGCGGTGCGTCTGGGGTGCGGTGAGACGGGTGTTACGGAGTGTGGAGCGCGTGTGTACGTACTTTGATTTGTGGGGATGCGTGCGCTTCCCGGGTTCTTCAAAAGTGCACGGTGAGTTTGCAGTCAAGCAAGCCTGGCAAGGATGTCCTTCGTCACACTTGATTCTCCTTCGCCTGCACGAAGCACATGGTCAGCACGATGGGGTAGCCAATGCGCTCTGAGATGCTCACCGGCAGCGATCACACGCCCTGGAGGAGCGTCAGAGAAAGTAGACGATGGCGGGTGGTGGTGACTGACCTGCTCAGCTTGAATCTGCGCTCCTTCAAGATGGAGGTTGAAGGCTTGTCGTGTCCGTCTTGCGCCGGAGACATGGTCAAAGTGGAGGACGAGGACGAAAATTCGAGGAGCAACAGACGCCAAAAAAGCAGGAATAAGTATCCGTCAAGCTAGCATGATGGGACTACTAGTCGCCGGGCCGCGCCGGAAATGTCCGTGCCTGGGCCATATCGGGAAATCTGAATCAATCGCGACTGTGGTCCGTGGCTCGTTCCTGAAACAACCGTGGATGGCTTTGAGTCGTTGCCAACTGACCTGTTCTCGAACAAACCAAGATTGTCACGATTAGGCTGATAGAACACCTTCTTCACCCCCTTTCCATTTTCTGTGGCGGCCTGCTTGGCTGTTCGCCGATCAAGGTTAACAGGGCCAGCCACGAGACCCAGAGATCCAAACCGTTCACCAAACGGGGTTGCCGGACATACGTTGTCTTAATGATTCAGGCGCCACAAGTGCTTGCTCAAGGACGTGACCTGCTGCCATGCCCGGAGGCTGTCTGGGGAATGAACCAGTGATGGCCATGGTATGTCACAGTACTCCGCGGACATGGGAGCATCAACACAGAGGCGCTGTCAACCTGCCCGTCCGGGTCCCCTAGCTCCCTCTGACCGAACCTTCATTACGGATGGGCGGACCTCAGCTTCGCGGCCTCGTGAACTGCTCTTTGCTAACGCTATTCTTTACGCAATTTCGAGTGCGCTGGGCGATCGTAGCAGAAGTGGACTTAACCGAGAACCAGTCGCGATCAGTCCCCTTAGCCACAGGAATACCTCAGATGGCCGCTGGGCTAGACTTCGAAACGATAGGTGAGCGTTTCCTGTTCGCGAGCCAACACAGTTACATAAACACGACTCCGTGCGAATGGCACAAAGTGCTTGACCCAAAGGATGTTATCGGATTGAATCCTTGCCACTAGCCTAGCTTTTACCAAATGAAACCTGTACAGTGTAGGTCAACTACCTAACTCATTCTCTAACGCACCAGAGAACGCTGGCAACCCGTGTTTCAGCAGGATTTTTCGAGAAAGCTATCGAAAATATGTTTTGTCTTGCCAACGTGTAGAGGATGGATATGTAGAGCCATCTGAAGAGACAAAAATACCATGAGATGTGAGCTATTTCAGCTGAAATTCCCTCAAGCTTCGGTGGTCGTTCACGCATGGCAGCGGTCCAACTGATCACACACACGTTTATCAACAGATGACGATGGTCATCATTTGAACCCTGTGAGCATCCGCAGAGAGAGATCTGATGTACTTCAGGCTATTCACATACCAGAGCCTGAGCATGATACAGACAAACTAGTTGAATGTCTGGGCATGTCACCACGGTTTTCCAGATATGTTTTTTTTTTATTCCGGGAACGCGAGATAGCTATGTATTCATCGGGCGTAGACGAGTGACAGTTGCAATTTCCGCAGGATAAGTGTGTGACCCTGAAGTTCATTTTACGGACGTTTTGAGGTGGGCACGATGCAAAACTCCATATCGCTCGGACTCGGGCTGTTGGTTCGGCTTGTCCCGAAGTCTCTTCGCTTCCGTGGAGTGAACGCTATCGCACATTCGGACTCGAAATCCTACACAAACCAGCCCTTTTTCCAGGGAATAAACCCAAGACTATTCCAGTCGAGGGGCACAGCCCCACGCTTCGCACCTTTTTCAACCCCTGGCCACGAAGCATTCTTGGACAGTTCATAGAGGCTGTACCGTTTCGGGGGTACTCGGGTGGCACACGCAATTGGCTCTTCCGAATCTTCACTTTCCATACGATGATGAAGCACGAGGTCTCCTTCTGGTGGAAACACTTCGGCCTGGGAATCCCTGCCACCAAGACCAAGACACCGCGCTATCCTCTCATCCATCCATCCGCACTTGCCAAATCGATGACCCTTGGACAAGTTTCTTTCATGGTACGTCGAACGTACAGTGGCGAGTTGCGCGATACGCGCTATCGCCTCTTTGCTTCCGAGTCTGTCGGGCGTCACGGTCTGAGGCGTATGCAAAAGCTTCTTGATCACAGAAAGAAAAAGGAGTGTCTTTTCCATGACGAAATTCTGTTTTCGTCCTAGGGTGGGTACACACAAAATCCCGAGTCGATCTCCCGGGCATCATCGACAAAAGATTTTCCAGTCAATGGTCGGATGATTCAATGGCACGGAACCACAAATATAGAGGGATAAGGTGAGGTAATGATGAAAACCTCTTACGGAGCTTGGGCTCGTTCATATCCTCAGAAAAACGATCGACAGGCGTATGAACGGTTTGCGTCCCTCGAATGGTATGGCAACTGGACCAGGGTTGGACGAGTATGTTGCCGAGTCATGAACGTGGAACAACACGTGTATCATCAAGAGATCCCACGGACGCCCATCCTTATCGTCAAATACGATTGCAGACGTATAATGAACGTAATTGGCTGCAATCTACGGTGCAATCGGTCACGATGCATACGCATTGGGACATAACCCATGCACTATCAGTGGAGACTCTAGCAGGTCCACATGGTCTGTAATGCGTTATGACCAATCGTACAGTATTTGCAAATCGGAAAACGATACCGTACACTTGTATTTGCTAAAGACAATGAATGAGCCCCAGGATTGCCGTAAGCACGAAACATTGCAAACCGGACGAGGATCATTGACTCGGATTTTCTTATCCTCTCGAGGCACACAGTCCCGAGTTACCCTCTTCTGGAATCGGGACAGATAATAACATGGTCATTAGCACCAAGGATGCGCCGATAAGTAGTTCTTCTCTCCAGAAGCGGCATCACCTCGGGGACGCGGGTACCCACATTTTCCCCGATTCCGATTTCCAAAGCAAAAGCCAGAATACCGTACGCCTCGTGTATAACCTCAAGGCACACTAATAAGAAATCGAGCTGTCATCTGACCCCTAAAGCGGTTCTTGGGCAACCAGTGCGGTCTTGACGCAAAATCGAGTGCGACGAGTTCTGGCGAAGAATGTCATGGGTGACACAGGAGCAGCGAACAAACAAAGGGGATGTCACCGGCAGTGTGACGCGAGACTCGTGTCAATGCATGGTGAAGGGTGTAGTTTCTGACACCCGATACGATTAGGTGGTTCCAGATATCGATATCAAAAGACCTTGAACAACAGCCTTTGACTGCGCAGAATCGCCGAAGTACAGCTTCAGAAGACTGTCGCGCCGAATGCAACCCTCAAAGGTCTGGAAACCGAGGGCCGCGAGGGTTGCGCCCCCGCATGGTCTCGTATTCCACTACACCCGGGCGAGCGTCAATTCGGTAGAGTAAGGCAATAGTTCATTCCTCGGAAACCACCGCAACTGAGAACCCGATATAACGATCGATAACAATAACAATCAAAGATCTGACCGTCTTTGTGCTACGCCGCGACCCTCGGAGGGTTCAACTGGACCCCGTGAATAATAACCCAAAAGTCTGAGTGTCTGATAGCTCGATAATAAACATCCACACGTGGTCCGCCACGGAAGGATCAGTCCTAGTGCTTGTATGTACTTCCAGTTTCGAAGGCGAGATAGGGAGCGAAGGCACTAGGGCTGGACTCAGGGGCAGAGTGCTAGAGAAGGCGAGGTCACCTGTAGCTAGCTCCGGTTCAGAAGGGAGTTCTCTCGGCTGGGCGAAGGATCGGAATGAACGCTATATTCATTGCGGGAGTCATCAGGGGAACTGGAGCGGAATAACAGGAGTTGGCGCAAAGAGAAGGCGAGATCACCTGGAGCTGGCTCTGGTTGAGAAGGAGGGACCGGATAAACACTATATTCATTGCGGGACATCAGGGAGAGTAGAACGGAGTGAAAACAGGAGTTCACAACATTTCGCTTTGCTCTCCTGATGGGCTGGGCAGCTATACTTGGTCGATATGGGGCAGGCACCGGTATGCACGTACCGCTGAGCGTTCCGTCGGTTATCCTTGACAAGCTCCATGCCGTTCCTTTGTCGGGGGGAGTCTTTCCGACAGGAGTTCTAACATTGTCAGTGAGCGAATGACTCCAAATTTGCGGATCACTGGCCGCCCCTTGATGGCTCATCAATGAACGTCGATATTAGAACGGTGGGACGGCGCAAAAGAGTGGTGAAAAGTCGGAATTCGTGGAAGGACGTGAAAAAAAACCCGTTGAATGTTCTTTCCGTCGACAATGATGCGCCACCCGAGGAACTTGCGGACGGAACGTTCGAGCCCGTCAAGAGCTTTGTACCTGGTGCCCGGTGACTGAATCAGCGCCAACAGTGTCCAATCGCAAAAAGCGCAACATAAACCGAGCAACACACAAGCAACACGAATAACCTTACAGTCATTACCGCCGTCTCTGAGTTTCACATCGCATAGATCGTGTGGCTCCACGGAGAACCAGGCGTCTGTGAGGGGAGGGGAGGAGAGATCGTGTGTTACAATAAGAACAGGGAACCACTCCCAGGCTTGTGCGATGGTAAGTAAAACATACGATATTACCAGAGGGATGTTAGAGAGAACAATAACTGCACTTGTCAGCGGGCATAGATAACCCTATCCGTAGCGATCGCTCACTTGGCTGCGCTCTGTACTGGTTGCGACTGTCGTCGACGGTGTGTTCGGAAAAAACAAACACGCACTAGACCTGCACTTTCGAACCAAGCGCCAACTGAGTACCGTAACGTTCGAGGCAGACTCTAGCAGATGGTGGTGGGCTCAGCTCTATCAGGTTCAGCTGCCACAACACTGGTCCCGGGGGAGTGGCGTACCTACAACGGGATCAGTAGTAGCATGAGGACGACACGATCGCCGCTTGCCGGCATCGTGGTCGATCCGAACACGACCGAATTCAAATTTAGACTGAATTTCAGTCCTTCCTAAGTGAGACTAACACGTACACCACTGCTACCAAAGGACGACATGCTGGATGGTACAACAAAAAGCTGAGAGTGGCAACAATAACAGTGCGACTTATTGTCAAGGAGGATATCCGAGTCGTGAAGATGAAGTTACTAATAGATACGTCGCGCTTGCCACACTTCCTAAACGGTCTGGGAACGAGGAAACGAGCTCATCGACATCGCTGTACAGTCACACCTCCCCGACTCGGATGTCATCAAACTTGAGCTCCCTCCGATGGTCGTTCTCACGTATAGGACTCGTCGGACCCATCCATGAATGGTGACTATTGCTATTGTCGATCCTGTCCCCGCTCAATTCCATGATGTCGACCTCCCCCTTGCTCCTTCGTTCTCCACTGAACACATGGCCAGAGAATGTATTTCTGACTGAGAGATTCGTCTGCTGGTGTGCCCGATGAGCCATCCCGACACGCACAATGACCATGTAGAACGTGATGGATATGATGGGCGTGATCTGGTAGTCAACAATAACGTTTCAGCGAGACTATTCTCGTTGCGAAGAGGCATGGTGGCTGACCATGCCTAACACCACGTATTGACTGTCGGATTCGTTGACAAAGCATATCAATGCCGTAACCATCGTAAGGGAGTAAATCATGCCAGCATCAATAATGATGTAGAGAATGGGCCGCAGCTCGGACTTTCGGTTGTCACACACCGTGGTGGTATTCCGATCAACATACCAGATACGGTATGCCAGCATGACTGATAGAGTGGGGAGTAGAAGTTCAGAAGGGATCTTCAGCATCCATGAAAACGCGAGTACGTACAGGTCGTCACTGCGTTGGTCGTCAACGTTGATACCCAGAACGAGATGACCCATCGCGAGAGGGTCTTGTCAAAGACATTTCCCCCCGTCAGTTGTGATTCGGTATACGGGCATGCGAATCCAGTTACTTTAGAGGTCGTTGATGACTTCAGTCCGCCCTAAACGTTATGGCACACTTACCGGCAACGGCACACCAAAGTAGCGCAGGCAGAATCATGGCGAGTTTAGATTGCCATACCGCATAACAGCGGTAGATCTACCTGGAGTTAGCGAATGGCATTCGTCTGGACGCAACGAAAGCTCACAACGACACCGTCCCCTATTAGTGTCTGTGCAGCATACACGTAGTTCTTGGCCACGAACGTCCATTGCGACACGTCCGCAAAATACGCAATAGACTCTCCTGGATAGGTGTTTCGATAGAGTAAACCTTCCATGATCCTGAATACATCGATCACGAGGTGCTATTTACACCCAAGCTGATCTCTGTCCGATCCTTGTCCAGGATGGCGAACAGAAAGACGCACCGTCGTGCTAAACAGCAGCAACGAGCATGCTGCCACAAGCATCTTACGGTTCACTCGGCGAGTGGACCGTTGAGAGAACAGTGCCCAGATCGTTCCTCCGAACATGAACAACGAGAAACCTTGGCCGATAAATGTTCAGTACCATGATGCTTTGCCCGCGATTCAGCGTTAACGGACTTACCGTACAACAGCGCTTCCAGTACCATTGACAGGAGCTCTGCCTTGTCCAGAGGGATGCCATTAACCTCCATATCTCAGGACGTGTGCTTGCAGCTCAGCAGGAAAAGCCCGAGCCAGGGGAAGGGATGACGGGCGGGGCAAGAAGGAAATCGCGGAGGGGGAGGAAGGTGACCACATCCCTTCCAATAGCAGGCTCTCCTACCTATGTATCCCGAACATCGCTGGTGGTAGTAGGGATAAGTCGGCGAGCCCCGACCAAAATGCCCCGGGGGCGTGACTGATTTGGCAGATAGATTTCGCCCAACGCTGGCACGACGCCTCGGAGGCAATGCCCTTTTAGGAGGAGGTTCCATGTCAAGTCGAAAGGAACCACATATGTCCGCCGAAACTTTAAAAAGTATGACGTACTAGAGTAAACATTTCTCGCTGAATATCACGTTGGTATAAAGACGAGGAACCAGCAAGCACAAAAGCAAGTTGAACATCAACTTGTGATGAACATGACAAGGCTAATCAATTGGTGGAAACAAAACTTGAACGCTACTAGGCTACATCAAGCGTTTGCTGGGTACACAAATAAAACCAAATACCTCGGACATCAATGCATCAAAGTTGCAGTTTCATATGCAAACAAGTACGGGATCATGCCATCGCGTTAGGACGACCGATAGTCTCGGAAAATCATTATGTACGTCGGAGGTGGGGACATCGCATCCGTCCATCCAAGCAGTCAAAAGTCTACCAATCCCACGAATGGATCGAAGGACAAACGCCCTCGTAGGCGACTCCCGTGACGCTACCCCCCTGCGGACTCGGCCGCCGGGGGATGTCGCTTTTCTGCATGACCCGTGAACGGGTCTTGTGACCAACCCATCCCACGAATCGACATGTGATGGACAACACACAAGCGCCATAGTAGGCGTGACGCTACCCCCGCTGCCGTCGGGGGATGTCGCTTTTCTGCACCTGTCAACGGGCCTCGTGACCAACCCCCGCACAGCGACTGCACCCGCGGGGTACAATTTAAAATTCACATCGACGTGTGCCCCACAAGTAGTTTTGGCTGTTCGAAATAAATAGTCATTTCTTGTGGTACGCTCTACCCATAGCTCTCCACGTCAAACAAAGCGTGTCACATCGAAAACAAGGGGAAGAGGGCAGGGGATAACAGTAGAAAGAGAAAGGAAAGCAAGTCCGAGTCAACTATGCATAGGGATCGTCCGTCCCGTCGACGCAACGCGCGAAAAAGGAACAAGGATGAAGCAAGTACAACAACAACGTGCTCAGATCGCCCCTTCACACGTCTATGATACACACAACACCGTCGTAGCGGCACCCCTCGGCCTCATAGCGCCCGTCCACCTACCCACGACGAAGGTCTCGACTGCTCGACTGCAGCCGGCAGAAACGTCGCGTGGGAGTAGAGCCCCTCCTCGCTCGGATACGTCGGCACATGTTGTTGTGGTTGTCGTCGGGACCCCTGCGATCCAGATGGCGTCTGCGACTGCCACACCTGCATCTCAAACGCCTCTGGCGGGGCAGAGACTGGTAACCGTCCATACCCCTCCGGCGAAGCCGTCGACCCCCTCACCGACTTCTCCCCAATCTCCCCGTTCCGAAACCGGTACAACGAAGGCGGTATCGGAGACGGTGCCGGGATATCGCTCGACGAGTAATACGACGCGTGCGGGGACACCGTCAACTCGCCGTTTTTCAAGTCTGCCATCTCCGACGACGACGACGACAAGGACCCCACGGTGATCAACGGTGGCTGACCCGTCCGATCAACGTCCACATCGAGCGCATCATCTGCGTCGGTATAACCCCCTTGACGCTTCTCATTGTCCGACTCCACCCGCGTAGGTTCATACGCGTGCGTCAGCGTGAGCTCGGAAGCAGATCGGGCATGCGGCTCCCGAAACATGGGTGCGGTCTCGAGATCCGATACGCGCGTGTTTTTGGACGCTTTACGGTGTCGGATGCCTAACCGGTCTTTCAGGTCACCGTTGACCCACATCTCGCGCACAATGTCCTTGTCGAGTGGTGCGTACGCGGACGAGGCAAATTTGTAGAGGAAGCGGGGCGCTGAGGGCGTGATTAGACCCATGCCCATGCGCCAAATGCTCTACTCACCTAGTGCGACCAGCACCGAGAAGACGACCGTGGCCCAAAACGTGACGTTACTAAACAGTACTGCCACTTCGTCCACAAACGAGCCCGTGACCGAGAAGAAGTTGTTGGCCGGGAGGTACGAGTAGATCACGACCCACAGGAGCATCACCAGCGAAGATCCGATGACGACGATCCACGTAATAAACGTCCAGCTTGGTAAAAGGAGTGGGAGTCAGCACCCCACGCTCTGCTTCGCGTGGGTATATAGAGAACGCACTAGTGAGTGTTCAATCCAACGTAGGTATTCGCGGCAAAGATGGCAGCGATCCCAACGGTCGTGCCGAGATCAGCCAAAGAGTCGATGCCTTTGCCGTTGGAGTCTGTCGCGGGACCAAGGGACCAGACGAGATAAGGAATGTAAAAGATGACGGCCGACTGGTAAAGACCATCGAGCATATACGACCAAAACTTTATCCGGGTATATTCTAGACCACGAATACCTCTAATGTAGAGCTCAGGGAAAGCCAAGGCCGCCTTTGCATTTACATCCTGGTCGAATGCTGATAGGTTGGACGTGAGTACGACACGTTCCCACCAAGGCCATCGAAGCACTTACCGCCGAGAACGATTACCGGCAGCGACGTGAAAATCAAGTTGTAGAAGAGAATGAAACTGTAATCATATAGATACGTCGCGTCGAAGCTATCCAAGAATAGCACATTAGTCGCAATAATTCTCATGACCACACGCGGCGACTCACTTGCAATAGATGAGGTACCAGAACATGGCCAACGTCCAAATCACGTTCTGCAACCAGCGTCGATCAGTCGACCAAACCCACGAAGAAGAATGACGGCATGCGAATCACCTTGTAAAAGAAGTTGCTGTGCATATCGGCAATGCGCTGATAAGACCAGCGCCCATGAACGAGAAGCAACTTTGTCAGGAACCTAAATTGGCCAAAGGCGTAGTCTGCCGACATGGCGGCCTGTGAACCTTCGTGGCCCAACAACCCACAACCGACGTTGGCTTCCTGAATCATCGCCACGTCGTTGGCACCGTCACCGATCGACAAGGTCATCGCTTTACGACCATCCTTGACCTGGATGGCTCATGAGTATATGCGCTCTTGAAGGAAAACACGGACGTACGAGCTTCACCGTCAACGCCTTCTGAGCTGGCGACACACGGCAACACACGACCGTTTCACATTGCGTACCGAGATTGAGGAACAATGGTTTGATGTCGGGCGTTAACGCGTGTCGCAGCGTGTCGCCGTCGATGACGACTGCAAACGCAGCCTGGGCGCCGGGCACAAAGCCTCGTTTACGTGGGTCCAAGGACGGTGGACCTAGTACGGACGCAATCTTGTTCAGCCCTGCCTCGATTTGCGCACGCGTTCCCTCGGGGGTGTCAGCGGATAGGATCATAATCTCCATGTCTTGCTTGAGCAGATTGCAGCTGAATCCAATCTCGATGGCAGTTTGCAGTTTATCGCCTGGGGGGGTGCGTTCAGTAGCTGGAACCCGCGTACGCGACGTCTCGCTCACCTGTGAGAATCCACAACTTGATGCCCGCGTGATGCAATGTCTCGATCGCCTCTGGGACGCCCACCTGCAACTTGTCCTCCAGCGCCGTGGCGCCAAGTAACAGGAGCTCTTGCTCGATGCTCGATGCTGCCTTCTCCATTTCTTCCTCCCTGTTCTCCGTCGCCGTGGTCGCCGCGTCGTATGTCCTCACCCACATCAAGAACTGATCCTCCGTCAACACCCTGTACGCAATACAAAGCGTCCTCAACCCCCCGTTCGCGAACATGTCCATGTCCTTGGTCGTCTTCTCCTTGAGCGCCGGATCGACGCTGGCCGAAAGTCGCTCATATATGACCGAGTCCGCGCCCTTGCAATACAAGACGATCCGACCGTCCGGCGTGCGCACGACCACGCTCATCCGCTTGCGCGTACTGTTAAACTCGAGCGTCTTCAGCAACGTGTACCGCTCAGGCTGTCCCATCACCTCGATATCGATCGCATCTTTGGACTTGCCAACATACGGAAAACCAACGTCCCTCGCAGCAGCCACAAGCGCAGCCTCGTCCGGCGACTCTGCCTTGTACTCCAGGTGCCATGGCTTCTCCGTCTGCATAGTCTTGTCTGCGAGGACAGTGTGGCAGACGGCCAACCCGCGGAAAAAGGCAGTAATGTGCCCCGCCTGTTCGGATGTCCGGTCCGCGATGTCCTCGGCGAGCTTGGGCGAGACGAGCGTGAGCTTGTCGATCTGTGCATACCGGTTCTTGAAGAGCTTTGAGAGGGTGGACACCATGCTGTCTTTGAGCACGGCCAGCTTGCGCGCGAGCTCCTCGGGCTCGACAGCGTCCGCTCGGCCCTCTCTCGTCGCCGCGCCACGCTGCGCCTCCGTGACACCTTCCCCATAGACCACCCCGTGGATGGAGCACTTTTGGAATTCCATAACGTTTTGCGTGAGCGTACCGGTCTTGTCGGAAAAGACGTATTCGATCTGACCGAGGTCGTCAGAGATACCCCAGTTCTTGGGGACACAAGAGCTCTCAAAGGGTTTGTAGAACATGTCGACGTCTTGTGCGATGAAGTAGGCTTGGATCGTCTTGACGATCTCGATCGAGATGAAGAGCGATACGGGGACAATGTTCTGGAATGCGATGAGGCAGGAGCTACGACATCGTCTCAGATGGGTGCGGCGAGACAAGGGAACCAAACTCACACAAAGGTAACGAGGGAATTGACCGCTGCAGAGCTGGTCGGATCTACACCTGGTGCATAGATCTTCACGCTCGTATTCGGCAGACCATCCAAGACACCAAAGATCACTGCCGAGAGTGTACAAAGGATGAGCAAAAGGAAAAAGTTGACGATGACGTTGAAGTTGGTTTCCTTGGCGATCTTGGATTGTTTCGATGGTGTTATACCTCCGTTCAAGTAGATCTTGGTGTCCGGGCCCGTGAAGACGACCAGACCGATGATCCAGGCTGTGTTGCGCACGGAGCAACCACGAAGGAGGAGTTCGTTGATCGTGACGCCTTGCTTTCGAGAGTCCCCAGTTGCGGTGTCTGTGTAGCGCAAAACGCCGTTGTAGACGTACAGATTCTGGTGAGGTGGCTCCGATTCGAGGACGAACGAAGATTTCTCGACGTCTTCCTCCGAGGTAATGGAAGAAGTTGCGTTGAGAGCCTTGCGTGGTTTCAAGTTGGTCTCTCCGTCCAGGTTCTTCGTCTCGAGGTAGCAAATCCCATCCGGATCGGACGTTGACAACACGACCACGTCCGCTGGGACCTGTTCGTTCTCCCTCAAGAGCACAATATCGCCCACTTCCAACTTTTTCCACAGCGTCCTCTCCCATCTGGCGGTGCCGGTGGACCTCCGGTTCCAGTCGATGACGCCAAAGGACGACCGAGAAGGCAAGCTCTGCTGGTATGCTGAAAACGACGTGGTTTGGCCCCAAGAGCCAATCGCCGAGGCAGGTGGCAAGGCGGGAGGGTATGTATGGGAATCGATGCTGGCAATGTCCTCGAGGTGCCTCCCACCGGGGCCAGTCGGTCTGCCAAGGCTGAGGGAGCTCTCGCTGGGGTCCGTGGTGCTCATGCTGACCCTCTCACCATCGACGCCCTTGGAGAGCACGACCCGCATGCCGTCGCCTGCTTCCTTTTCGCGGAGCTTTTTCACGCCTTTGGTGACTTTTCCCGGGGCGTTGATGTGCAGGAGTCGCTCGTACCATGGACGTGGATCGAGAGGCTGGTTCACGTTGCGCCACTGACCGAGACGGGTGACGGCGGAGGTATTGACTTGTTCGTCGAGCTGAGCGCGGCGGTAGTCTTCGACGCCGTCTTTGACGGCGGTGACGGTGAGGATGAAGAGGATGGGAATGGCAGCGGTCGACGCAGAGGCGGCTCCAAAGATGGAAAAGACTGCGGCGGGTGAGGAGGAGAGCGCGCTGAGAGAGAGGCACTCACGTTGGACGATGACGAGGGCCAGAAAGTAAATGTTGGCTATTCTGCAAGGGGTCATGAATTGGCGCGGACACGGCGGGAGGGTGGTCTTACCGGTGGAATTGCTCAAAGAGGTTCTTGGGTAGGAATGTGAGTAGGGTATATCCTGGAGGGTGTGAGGCGTGAGCGCGGGCGAGCGGGCGGGGACTCACTGCTTGTCCGTACTTTGTTCCTGGCGAAGCGGACGATGGGTTCGCCGTGCTGATCGAGTTCCATGGCAGAGAGTGGGGCATTGACGTATATATTTCTGCGTTGGCCAGGTATCTGTGGGGTGGTTGCGTCTGAGACGGCAGAGTCGGCCGTCTTTGGCCGCTTGTCTTTTCTGAAGAAGAGGGAGCGTTTTCTGCGGGCGGACTTGCGCTTCTCTGCACGCAGCTCTGAGCGGATGGACTCTGCAATGGTGGATGCGGCAGTGCGCACGGTGCGAAGGCGGAGGTCGGGGTCAATGGGGGCATCGTTGTCGTCGAGCTGGTCTGGGTGGGGATGGCGTTTGAAGGGAGACATTGGGGTATTCCGAGTGCCAGCACGGAAGGGCCAGAAGGTCGTGGTGTGATGAGGCACGTCCGTAGCTGGCAGTGCAGCCCACACAGCTACTCGCAGTCAGTGGGGCAGGGTGTTCACACGATGCCAGTGCCAAGTCTTTCTTTTCACCAACTCATACAGCGCATGGACAGGTCTCAGCGACACGCCTTCGTGTCGGTTTGGCACTCGGTGCAGCGAGCGCCCAGTCGACGACGGCACCACTCTGTTCGGTCGCGTCTTGCGGTCAGTATGGTACGTCGCCTTCTGCTCGCTGTAAAAATCCAGGGCATAGCAGACTGACAATGCCCACGTTTGCGTTTAGCGCGCAGAGGACCGTCATTGAGGGCGTGTTTGCATGAGGACGGAACGTGGTCGTCGAGCTGGTTCTCCTCACAGAAGAGGTCGTATAGAGCACGATACGAAGTTCAAAAAGCATCCGAAGAGCATGCTGCAACTCCTTCTCTAGCCACTTCTTGTTCATCCATTCCTGAACTCGGCACTCTGAACGGACCAACGAACCCTGTACTCATTGTCGAGATTTGCGTCCTCGATCAACGCAACCAGACCCATGTTTCCGTCCGCATCCCTGGCCAGCACCTGCATCTGCAGCCAGTAACTCCTTTGAGAGGGGACCCGCACGACCGAAGAAAGAAGAGGAGCAAGACGTAGAGGAACGACCCCACGCCACCGCAATGCTGCCCCCCAAGGGCGATGAAGGACATGTACGGTGCGCAGCAACTAGTCAAACGATGAACCTACACTGGGTTCCTTGGGTGCGAAACGGATATATCAGCCTCGAAAGTGAAAAGCAAACCGGGGCGTTCGTGTCCCTCCAGGATTAGCGTGTAGTGGATCCTAATTAAATAGTCTGATAGCCACCAACTTGTATCGTACCCCACCATCCATCAGGGTGACGGGCTTCTGACTGTCAGGCACGCACCAGTCCCGCCGCCAACACGTGGCAACCAAACGGCAAAGTCCAGATACACTCGTCCACACCATCACACCCTTCTGGGGGCCACGGAAAAAAAAAAGGTCGTAGTCATAGAATATGAGTCGCAACGAGCCAAATCTAGAGTATAAACAAGGAGGGGTACATGAACCGACGGCCGCGACGAAAAATTGCATGGAGTCAACCTTTTGACCATCATGATCCTAAACCAAGACGATGCTCCAGCCAATAAAAACAAAGTCACATATCGTGTGGCCGAGGACATGTCATAAAAAAGACAAACGACGAAAGCAAACCAAGAACAATGCAGGAAAAAGAGGCATACAACTGTACAGGATGTAGCGTCAACGCTCAAGGGGAAGACGACAGGGCTACGGGTGTAAAGAGGATGAAACTACAGATCACTGACAGGGATAATAATAGGTTATGGTGTACATTTTTCTGCAAAAAGTTCTTGATGATGGGAATAACAGCGATATCCCAGTGATCCTTTTTCAGAATATGTGCATGTCGTGTGATCATTCCTGAGGGACGCTCAGCGGGCGACATGGACGATCGGGATCAGGACTCACAGTGAGTTCCGTATCAGCGGTGGCTTCTGCTTCGGGTTCCTCCGCGATCGACTCAACAGGCGCAGGTGCGGCATTTTCATCCGTGGGTGCATCCACCTGCCAACTCGTCACGGTCTGTATAGCGCTGTCGATAATCCATCTCACCTTGGAAGCAGGTTTCCTTGAGCCCGCTCTTGATGCAGGCTTCCTGGCAGTCGAGGCTGGTTTCGCAGACGCCCGTGATGAGGGCTTTGCAGCCTTTGATGCAGGTTTCTCGGATGTGGCTTTGGGGGTGGGTTTAGTCGCAGAGGCCTTGGATTCAGGCTTGGCATTGGCCTTGGAGGCTGGCTTCGATTCGGGTTTGGCCTGTCGTGCCACCACCACACGTGAGCCCCCACACCCCCTACCCACGAGGGGACAGGACGCACCTTTTTGGATGGCGGGGCCTCTTCGGCCTGAGCGGCGGGAGGCTCGGCGGGCTCATCCGCGTCCTTGTCGGTAGAGGTGCGTTTCTTCCCCCTGGCAGACTTGGGCTTGGGTGCCTCGGCGGGTTCGTCTGCAGATTCTTTGGCCTCGCCCTCTTTTTCGTCGGCGGGTTTGGCTTTCTTTGCACGCGGTTTCGCGGCCTTCTTTGGTGGTGCATTCACCTTTGGTTGTTCTTTTATGCGTGAGGAGCGACGTGGCTCTAGAGCGTCTGAGGAAGCGGGTGCTGCGGCTTTGCGAGGCATCACGAGGGAGGGATATGTGAGGGCAAGAGAGTGAAGGGAGACGCGCTTGACCCTATTACGGTTATGAACTTTATCATGTCGCATTCGTTATGGGATCAACAAACAAAACTCGATCACGTGAGTCGAGTGCGCGCGTACACATGCACAAATAACCGCCCATTCTATTCTGCGCACGGATCCACTTATTGCTACAACACTAGAGTAACGCCAGCAAATGCTCAGCACCGGTCGCTTGTACGCTGCTCGGGTTCTCTTCGACCTAGCGCGGTGGTGAGAAAAGGGGGCTAACAGATCGAACGGGGACGAACTCGGATGTGTTTGACGACCAAGTCTTCCAAGATCAACGCATAGCGGGTGGTGCGGATGCCAAGACCAACGGCGGACAGGTCGAGGGAAAGTCCGATTGATTTGGACCACTCTGCACCTGTATCCGTGAGGGCAATGATCTGACGCACTATGAGCCTCGTTTGATGTGCAATCTGGGTGCATTCACCTTGTCTTTGAGTCCTTCGACACGCGCCCATCCGCTCAGCACAAACGGATCGTTTGCGGCGATCACAGCGACGACGTCGACGCCCTTGGCTTTGAACTGGTCATAGTTCTTGAGATAACCAGGGAGATGGTTCGCATGGCAGGTAGGCTGGAGAGAATGAGCCGAAAACAGGCGATCGAGTGAGGCCGATTGCGCACCGTAAATGCGCCGGGAACGGCAAACAACACGACCTTCTTTCCAGCCCACTCTTTGGCGATGGCATAGTTGGAGACTGGGAATCCAAAGTGTGATTCTTATGAAGAGCGGGCTGAGCGAGAGCACGTACCGCTTCCACAAACAGCCTAGTCGATCAGATCTATGACTAGATGATCTTGATAAGCTGGGATTGGCTCCACTTACCAGATCGTCGAGTGCGGGGGCATAAGGGACGTAAGGGAAAGTGGCTTCTGGGATTCTTTCACCGACTGCAATGGCCATGATTCGAACGTGATACGGGTGGAGGAAGAGAGTCACGGCGCACTGGCGGTATTTATCGCGGATGACTGTACGCAGGATCAATGGCGTGATCGGTGTGGGAGCACATTAAAAAAACATTACAAGTCGGTCATTGTAATTACTGTGTATTTGATAGTGCGCCCATATAGCTAGATTGTCCTCCAGATATTGCCTGGTCGAACGCGCAGTAGTATATGATTTAGCTACTGACACCTCCAAGGTTGGATCACCGACAATTGCAGAGGTTCCAGTGAGCCACACCCTTCAAAAAAATATGAAACGGATGTCATTGGCATGAAACTTGACACTGGTGGAAACACACGGCCGTTTTCTCAAAGATCAGGGTTTTGCGTGGGCTTGCGCCATTGGTCTCATCCTCCAACTTAAAGCTTTTCCCGTCGATAGTAGCAGTGGCTCAAATTGATGTCTCAGCTTCTGAAGCCCGCTCACCACTGAAATAGATATTAACGCAGTGAAGTTTGCACGACGACAGTAACATAAAATTATGGTCTTCTCAAAGATCGATGTGGTTATGTTGACACAAGCTGGCGAGATGCAGTGATGATGTTCGATTGCGGGCTCGTTTTCATCCCATTCCTGGTAGCGAATCAAATCAACAGACCGTTACGTCGTGACATATTGCCATTGCAAAGGAGTGCGTAATGAGGTCAAGCACTCTTCAGGACACATCAGCGAAGCAGCTATATCCATGGAGCAGCTGAAACAAAGGCAGTTCAACCGCTCTTTCACAACTGGACGGAACCCAGAGTCTCATTGTTAAGCCATCCAAACGGTGTCTTGTAGCGTGACTTACCTCGCTGATGTAGAACTGTTCTCCAACAACTCTCCTGAGCTCGAGTTTGCTCTCGCATTGCAGTTGATCAGCATGGGGGTGATCCCAAAGAACCTATTCCAACGCACGCTTGTTAGGTTGTCCAGGCAACCACGCAGGTCAAAGCCGAGTCAGCAGAATGACATCATAGCATGTCCAGGATCGTCGGGTCCAGCGCGGAATTCAATTCAGTCAGACGTTTCGCAGAGTATAATGGATTATGGCGCCTGTATCGCGGAGGTTCCAACAAACCATTTACAAAGTTCTGGATTCTGAACCTGAAGCCAATTAAGCGCGAGGGCTGGGGAAGGGCAGCGTTGCTCTATTTCGTTCATCAGTCTGAATCCGACCCTGCGTCCATTTCAAGTGGGTGCTTTGAATGCTCGGAGGGGGTATACACTTTGGCGTGAAATTCAGGGCCCATCTTCTCAATTTACGGGGCTAGAAATACAGCACAACAAAAGTATGAACAATATCTTACCTCTACAGAACGTGAGAGGCAACCTCTTGGCAGGTTGGCTTGCACGAGTTCAAGTCGATCATGATCGTCCATGGGGGAGGGGGGGTGCTCACGGCTTGCCAAGAATCGAGGCTACATGTTGCTCCGGTATGCCCAATCCTGAGATCTGGAAACAAGAACATCTCTGAGACGAGGGAGTGAGAGTTGAAGGAAAAGGAAAGATTGTTGACGTGCCTCCTGTCAATTGACCGTGGCAGTCCGAAGGGTCGGAGTCGGAAAGGACTCTTTCCAGCGACCACGTCCAAACATTTAAGTAATGTAGGGGCTTATCGGACTTTCGGTTGAATTCACTTGCATGCACAGATCCGCCCAACTGGCTTCGAAGTCAGACGTTTTTTTTTCTCCTCCAGGTATAGTCACTTTTGCTGAGCGACACATCTGGTCGCCTTTCAGTACTGCATGTCCCGCCGGTCGTGGCGAGTCCCCAATCCCTTACTCGACTGTTCGTGAAGTTCAGGCGTCAACAGAGCCGTGAGCAAGATCCCTTCTGACTAGTATGCTGGTAATGAACCTCGGACGACATCCTGACCAGGTGTCAACATTCACCGGTGAGTGCCTGTCGACGGCCTTCTCATTGCACCCGGGCTGTTGATCGCCCACCTTCTCGCCTTCACGTTTCTGCAGCCCTCTGACCACGCCAGCAATGTTGACGTAGAGCTCCTTCGAACACCAGTGTCCCCGAGACAAACAACCCGCTGAAAACGCTAGCTTCATATATAGCCGCCACTCAATGTCCGTCTGGCCATCACTCGGTTCAACAGGTGCACCCATGAATTGGAATGATGACTCAATTACTCCGCTCGTCCCCTTTGTCTCCCTGTGGTCTTATGGGTACTTTCCACATTTCGTTACCATTCTCAGTGTCAATCAAAGTTCAGGTTGATATCGTTTTACCTATTTTAGGGAGTTGCGCAAGGCAGCACCGTTTCGTCTCCGCTGTCAGGGTGGTTTTCAATTCACTGTTTTCTGCGCTTGTCCATGACGTGAACACGTCACTGCAGCTGTTGAGCCGAGCTGGTCAGTAGCTAACCGATCGAGAACAAGACGTTTTCTTGCGCCCGACCTCAGCTTCAGGTTAACTCGCGTATAAGGGGCCAAGCAATACCATCGATCGGAGATATCGTGTCAGTCCTTACGCTTCGCTGCGACAACCTCATTCCCCCTCCAAGTCCCAAACCCTTTCGTTCCCCTCCAAACCCACACACACATCGAAAAAAGCCACTTGACGCCAGGCGTGGAAGCGCGTTCTTCACATTCTTGGGTGGGATGACGCTCTGGCCCGTTTTATGAATCTACGGGGCGAACGGGGTGCATTCAAAGGGCAGCGTTAACCGCTCGTACGTCACGTGTCACCTTGTTCGCTTGCCTGGCAGGCCTTGTCTTCACTGGGCATGTCATGTACAGCATTACACGATCATACAAAAAGTTCGAGTGTCATGTACCAGAGTTTTTCCTGGTGTTCCGGAGACAATAACCTGTGCAATGCCCTTGTTAGGAACTCTGTCGCTGAGAGTAGTTATCAGGCTTCTACGCGAGCAAGTACGAGATTGATCTTATCAAGATCCAACCTGATGCCGGTATCTGATCACATTACCCCGCACTGGCATGTCAGGTGAGCTGCGAACGCCGCATTATTACAAGCTCGTACAGAATGACATTTTCAGGGATAACCTCATTAGAACCTTACTATTCGGTTCCACTCAAAGCCGCTGCCCATCTTTGTCTACATTTTCATATTCTATTCGTATCCGGGCGCAGGAACAGCGATAACCGGATGCGAGTCTAGGACCCCACAGCCCCCACAAGGTTTGAGGCGACCGCCTCAGCATTAGAACCTGGGTGACGAAATCGACACTGAGTACTGATCCCCAAAAAGTCTGGGGGCTCAAGTGCGTGTGACAGGTTGGGGGTAACCTCCTTGGAGCACCGTCGCCTGAGAATCTCACTCCCATTCAAATCATGCTCGATTACACTGTATCATACCAGCTTTTGTCGTGTTCGGTACGTGTAGTTCATTTCAGTGTTATCCATGCCAACCTCCAGGGCATTATTTTATATTTACTGGCGTCGCACCCAAACGAGATGACGAAAGATTTTTTTAAATTCAGCGTGATGGAGTTCCGGCCCGGGGAGAACCAAACGTTATCACTGCCTCATTTTACTTCAATAAACCAAGGGTCACTGCAGTGGCGACCACGTCCTAAACTGCAGTGTGGATGTTTGTTTGATCCACAAAAAGGTATAAAATGAGCTCAAAATCAGCAATGGTCCGTCAGTCCTCAGATAATACCATTGTCTAACTCTTGCAATCTTCACATACAATGTCTGACTTGGAGTCTGCCGTGGTATGTATCTGCTGACGTCGAAGATTCTCTCTCTCATGAGACTTGCAGGGTTGGAGTATTTGGTGGTTTGGTGCTTCTGAAATTGTCAACGAGCAAGCTTTAGAGGAGCGTGCTCAGCCATTGATGATTTCTGACCAGCCGGTATGTCTCTGCTACTGCTCAATATGTACTCTATTGACACCCATCTCAGCCGCCGGAGTGGTACTCGGAGCCTTGGCGTCCCTGGCCCTGGGCTGCCTCTGCAATTCTCAAAGAGCAAGCCTTTGAGGATGAAGCCTAGAAGATTGCTAGTAGCGAATTTCTCTCCTACTGAGCACAGTAAAGGATCTGCTATGTCGCTGTTGTGTTTGATATTGCCTGTTGCTGTGTAGTCGTGTAACTGTTGTGTAACCGTGCCGTTTGTGTGATCGTAGCGGAAGGATTGTACTGGGCTTATCGAACTTTCGGTTAGATTGACCTTGTACGGATCTCGCCAAGCTGGCTTCGATTTTTTTTCTCTCCTTCAGGTAGTTGAGCGACCCATCTGATCACCTTTCAGTACTGCATATCTAGCCGGCCGTGGCGAGCTCTCTTGACTGTTTTCACCAAAGCCTTGAAAAGGGCTCCTTCTGACTAGTAGTATGCTGGCAATGAACCTCGGACAACTTCCGGACCAGGTGTCAACGTTTCAACGTTCCGAAGTCACTGGACATACCAATATGTATGCAGCATTTCGCGGTCATACAACACGTTTCAGTGTCTGTCGACGGCCTTCTGTTGGAAAGCGACCATTAACCATTAGGCCATACACGAGCAAACCAAGCTCGGCCTCCATGCCGATCTGAGACATGTCAATACAGTATATAAAAGTCAACCTGTATCTGGGGGCGATAATTTGATCCTTGGTCCCTCACAAGGCGCCCATCTTGTCTGATCTAAGGTCTACACCTCGCGCATTCACCTCTAATACCTTCATTGCAATCGGGCTGTTGATCGCCCACTTTCTTGCCTTCACATTTTGGCAGCCCTCTGACCGCACCAGCCATGTTGATGCAGAACTCCTTCGAATGCCGAGAGGTAATCACGACTAGACATTTGCATAAATGACTGTATCAATGTTTTCTCTGCTGTGGCCCTGAGACAAACAACCCGCAGAATAAGCAAGCTCCGTATATCAATGTCCATCAGGCTTTTTGTGCGATCGTCATTATGAACTCGGTTCAACAGGTGCACCCATGGATTGGAATGAGGAGTCAATTACTCCCCTTTGTCTCCCTATGGTCTCATGGGTGGTGCTTTCCACATTTCGTTACCATTCTCAATGTCAATCAAAGTTCAGATTGATATCGTTTTATCTATTCTAGGTAAGCCAGCACCATCTTCGTCTCAGCTGAGTCAGTGACAGGGTGTTCACTTGACTGTTTCCTATGTTTGTCCTCGACGTGGTCACTGCAGCTGTTGAGCCTAGCTACCAGGTCAGCAACGAACCGGCAGGGAACAAGATGCTTTCTTGTGCCTGGCCTCAGCCCCAGGTTAACCCACGTATAAGGGGCCAAGCAATACTGGCGATCGGAGATATCGTGTCAGTCCTCACGCATGACAGTGACCGATGATAGGGTGCACGTTACGCGGAACAAGTTTGCAGAATATTCACGTCGTACTTGTTGAGGCAACTGCACGCCACTGGAAAATTGGAGAATTTGGGAGGTGACTTTCCTGTGGTCCTCGCGTCTGGAAAGGTCAGCGTCCAACCCGTACACGTGAGCGTACAGCGAAGGTAACGACAAGGAGCTGCGGTCATACAACCAATGACTGATCCTGTGCCAGTTGCAATTACCCCTAGGGTCAATTCGCGAAGGCCCATTGAATGGTAGCTTATTCTCCCCAACGCAGCCCCAAGGGGACGATGACGGTGTTCCCTACCGTGCCCACATTCATGTTCCATCCCCAACCC
>JBBPNN010000321.1:0-30005 GCA_038090935.1 Hortiboletus campestris
CACTCGACGCACTCGACGCACTCGACGCACTCGACGCACTCGACGCACTCGACGCACTCGACGCACTCGACGCACTCGACGCACTCGACACACTCGACACACCCGACCGACTGCAACTTTGTCGAAACACCCGAGATACGTGTCGGCCTTGGCTCGTTCGTCGCACTTTCCCAGGCGTTCTCCGCTAACCTTTTAGATTGTAGCCCGGTGCTTGGTCGACAGCGAGTTTTCCTTGCTGGGACCAACCAGCCTGAAGCATTGCCTATAGACAAGGTAAGGCTTGGCATTGAACCAAATTGAAGCGTGCCACTACTGTCAATCCCATTCGCAACGCTCTCAATGAGAGACACTCTTACTCAACTTCAAGTAGAGCACCCTTAACAAGACATCCAAGGAATTATTGTTTCAAGACCTCGATGCATCTGCTCTTGGGTCGCGAATGCAAAGTGCATAGGAATTGGCGCCGTCCCGCCGGCGAGATAGTGCAAGTGAACCTGGCGATTCACTCAACCGTCTGGCTGAGGCATTCTCTTGATAGCAGGTTTCGGCTCCAGGGAGTCAGGTGTTCTCTGTCTGATCCGGGATCAATTCAGAAGCGCCCGTCTCACAGCTCATGCGCCTGTTTTCGCACGAACTGCCCGTACAGCAAGCAATTTCCGCGTGAAGACCACAGTTCTCAGAAACCACATCGTCATGGCAGGTATGCTTCACATTCAGTGGGTTGGAATCCCAGGTTTACGTTGTCTTTTGCAGAGCGATCGTCGAAGCTTAGCACCAAAATCACCCTCCACCGCATTGCATTGCGGTTTTGGCCAAGACGACTCGGTCGACCTGAGCTGATGGTCAACCTCGCAGACCTTGTCTACACCCGGTTTGAGCAGCAGGGTGCGATAATAGACCTTGATGAGGCACTTGCCCTCACACGCAATGTATTGCAACTTCGCCCGCAGGGACACCCTCATCGAGCCACTTTGCTGCGCCATCTTGCGGATTCCCTCCATACCCGCTTCCAGCAGATCGGAACGTTGTCTGACTTTGATGAGGCACTTGCCCTGGATCGCATTGTATTGGAACTTTGCCCCCAGGGATACCCTGATCGAGTCCTTTCACTGAACAACCTCGCGGGTTCCCTCCATTCCCGTTTCCAGCAGCTCAGATCGCTGTCTGACCTCGATGAGGCAGTTGCCCTCAAACGCAATGCATTGGAACTTTGCCCACGGGGACATCTTCATCGAGCCCATTCGCTGGCCAACCTCGCGATTTCCCTCCATTCCCGTTTCCAGCAGCTCGGATCACTGTCTGACCTCGACGAGGCAGTTGCCCTCAAACGCAACGCATTGGAACTTCGCCCTCAGGGGCATCTAGATCGAGCATATTCACTGGCCAACCTCGCGGTTTCCCTCCATTCCCGTTTCGAGCAGCTTGGATTGCTGTCTGACCTCGACGAGGCAGTTTCCCTCCATCGCAACGCATTGGAACTTCGCCCACAGGGACATCCTCATCGAACCTATTCACTGGGCAACCTCGGGAGTTCCCTCCATTCCCGTTTCGAGCAGCTCGGATCGCTGTCTGACCTCGATGAGGCAGTTACCCTCCAACGCAACGCATTGGAACTTCGCCCACAGGGACATCCTCATCGAGCCCATTCGCTGACCGACCTCGCGATTTCCCTCCATTCCCGTTTCGAGCAGCTCGGATCACTGTCTGACCTCGACGAGGCAGTTACCCTCGACCGCAACGCATTGGAACTTCGCCCGCAGGGGCATCTAGATCGAGCATATTCACTGGCCAACCTCGGAAGATCTCTCCATTCCCGTTTCAAGCAGCTCGGATCGCTGTCTGACCTCGACGAGGCAGTTGCCCTCCAACGCAACACATTGGAACTTTGCCCGGAGGGGCATCCTTATCGATCCTTTTCACTGGAAAAACTCGCGGGTTCCCTTGATTCCCGTTTCCAGCAGCTCGGATCGCTGTCTGACCTCGACGAGGCAGTTGCACTCCAACGCAACGCATTGGAACTTCGCCCCCATGGACATCCTCATCGAGCCTATTCACTGGCCAACCTTGGGAGTTCCCTCCATTCCCGTTTCGAGCAGCTCGGATCGCTGTCTGACCTCGACGAGGCAGTTGCCCTGGATCACAATGCATTGGAACTTCGCCCTCAGGGGCATCTAGATCGAGCATATTCACTGGTCAACCTCGGAAGATCTCTCCATTCCCGTTTCAAGCAGCTTGGATCGCTGTCTGACCTCGACGAGGCAGTTTCCCTCCAGCGCAACGCATTGGAACTTTGCCCGGAGGGGCATCCTTATCGATCCTTTTCACTGGGAATACTTGCGAGTTCCCTTCATTCCCGTTTTGAGCAGCTCGGATCGCTGTCTGACCTCGATGAGGCAGTTGCCCTCGACCGCAACGCATTGGAACTTCGCCCGCAGGGGCATCTAGATCGAGCATATTCACTGGCCAACCTTGGGAGTTCCCTCCATTCCCGTTTCGAGCAGCTCGGATCGCTGTCTGACCTCGACGAGGCAGTTGCCCTCGATCGCAACGCATTGAAACTTCGCCCCCAGGGACATCCTCATCGAGCCTATTCACTGTACAATCTCGCGATTTCCCTCCATTCCCGTTTCGAGCAGCTCGGATCGCTGTCTGACCTCGACGAGGCAGTTGCACTCCAACGCAACGCATTGGAACTTCGCCCGCAGGGGCATCTAGATCGAGCATATTCACTGGCCAACCTCGGAAGATCTCTCCATTCCCGTTTCAAGCAGCTCGGATCGCTGTCTGACCTCGATGAGGCAGTTTCACTCGAACGCAGCGCGTTGGAACTTTGCCCGCAGGGGCATCCTTTTCGAGGCTGTTCACTGGCCAGCACCGCACTTTGCCTCCATGCTCGATTCAAGCACTCCGATATGCATGACATCAGTCGCCTCTGGGAAACCTTCAATTTATATTCCCGCCTCTCCGACATTTCTCAGACAGCGTCCTTGGACGATCTCCGATGTGTCAAACAATGGATCCAGGCAGCCGAAGAATGGGAACATAGTACGACGGTTTCGGCTTATCAAACGTTTTTTCACCTCATTGTGCAGTATCTTGCTACTCTACCGTCTCTCCCTCAGCATCTTGCAGTCCTCAAACAGCTCACGACATTCACAGTAGTCGATGCGTTTTCGGCATGTATTCATTACGGCAATCCTACCAATGCAGTTGAGCTTCTCGAACAAGGCCGTGGTGCCTTCTGGAGCCAGTTAATCCGTCTTCGCTCTCCCCTCGACGACGTGATAGCATCCGGTGACACAGGGATGAGATTGGCAGATCAGTTCACAGAGTTAGCCTCCTTGCTTCGCCGTGTGCTCGATGCTGCTCCCGACACCGAATCTCAGCACGATCAGGCGTGTCGTCTTAACATCCAATTGCAGGATATTATCATTGACATCCGCAAGTTGCCTGGCCTCTCTCGTTTCCTCCAGCCCCCACTCTACTCAGATCTTCAAATCGCTGCTACTGGTGGACCGGTCGTCATCGTAAATGCCAGCAAGTACAGTTGCGACGCATTGATAGTTTTACCTGACCGAGACCCTGTCCATGTCGCTCTCCCCATCACGAAAGCTCACGTTTCGGAACTCTCCTTGAAACTCCAATTCGTGACGTCGCGCGCCAGGTTCAGGGATGTGACGAAGGAGCTTTTGGAGCTTCTGCGGGAACTCTGGGACATGGTCGTTTTCCCGATCGTCAAAATCCTTCAGGAGTGCCATCCCAATCGATCGTGCATCTGGTGGTGCCCGACCGCCGAGTTCTCCCTTCCTCCATTACATGCTGCTGGTTCGTTTAGAAAGGGCCAACCAATGTTCTCCGATCTCTACATTTCTTCCTACACACCGACCTTGACAGCCCTCATTCGAAGTCGTCAGAAAAGAGCATTGTACCCTTCCACTGAACGGCATCACTTTTTGGTCATAGGTCAGGCGCAGGCTCTGGGACAGAGCAAACTCGTTTCCGTGAACGCCGAGCTGTCCAGCATATCACAGCGTATCGGATCTGTCGCAACGCTTACTTGCGTTCAAGATCAAGACGCAACCATTGCCAAAGTTGCTGAGGAATTAAGCACGAACGAGTTTGTTCACTTTGCCTGCCACGGGGTTCCGGATCGGAGACGTCCGTTTGAGTCCGGGTTTGCTTTGGGGACTGTTAAAGGTCGAAGACATCATGCGATACGACTTGCAGAACGCGCAGTTTGCGTATCTGTCAGCTTGTCATACGACTGTTGGAGACGAGGAGAGTCCGGACGAGGCCATCCATCTTGCTGCAGCCATGCAGTTCGCCGGATTCCAATCCGTGATTGGGACGATGTGGGCTGTGGATGATGGGCACACAAACGAGATCACGTCGAGGTTTTATGACAACATGGTGGATGAGTCCGGTCATCTGGATCACACACGGGCAGCACTGGCGTTGCACAGGACCATGAATAGTCTTCGTTCGAGCACGGTACCCCTCGATCAACGGATCCTGTACATTCATATTGGTGCCTAGTAATTTCTGCTCTCCGGTGAGTACGTATTTTCTGTGTGCGTGACCACTGAGACTCACGTACCTACAGTTGTGTTTACTGTAGGATCATGTACTCCCGATGTAATTTACAACGATGTATTCGTAAAGGATCGCCTTCGCTTCATTGAAAGAAACCCTTCCATAGATCTGATCTTGCGCATAAATTACGGCCAAGGTACTCTGTGGTGCACACGAAGTCCATACCATCGTTATTCGCGTGACAATCAGAAATTTGTAAAATTCAGAAAGTCATCGTGACGAGCTTTCTTTTTCCCCCTCCTTGTTTTAAATACCAAGAACCTCTATAATCATGGCTATTACTGACTACAACTATGGCGACCCTTATTGCAAAGCGTATGGTAGTGGTTTGGAAGCTCACGACACAGACGAAGACCCCTTCAAGTTCAAGAATAACATGAACATGCCACCTCTGATGCGAAATTCAGTCACGATGGAGTCACTGGCAGAATTGTTGGCTTGTCTGATGGCAATGCGACTGCTGGTGAGCTTGATGTAGTGATGACGGGGATGTCCATGATAGACCGGCGCTCCCCAAGTTTATGCATCACGGCCTCGGCTGCTTGCTCACCTATGCAGAGGCGCACGACTGTGTAATTGAACGAGTGTTCGGTCATCCCTATCGAGAAATTTTGCAACCGTCGCTAGGACTGTTGCGGAGGGCGAAGTATCGGCGCGTCGCAGTGGATGTGCTGATGGTGGTTCGGGTGCGCGAGGTGTCGTTGACGGTGCTGATGGAGGATGTTCGTACGGCTGATGTACCATATGGATGGATATGCCCGAGTAATTGACGTGCGTCTTTGCGATCTCACCACCCCCGCGGTGTTGGCTATGCGAGGAGTGTCGTTCAGTCGCATCAAGAGGTCAGCATACCTGGTCGTTGATAGCATGCTTATCAGCATTCGGTCACCGTGGTTGAGCCAAGGGTTCTACATCCGACGGGTGAGTTGATCCAAAGACGCGGAAAAATGAAATGGTCTCCCCGACACTCTTGAGAAAACAAGCGTCCTGTCACAGATTTCGAGGCCTGGGTCATTCAACCTGATCAGCGGAATCTCTGAACTGAGCCAGGACCCAGCTGTGTACCTTGGCGGAACCCGGATTTATTTTGACTGCGCAAGGTTGGCTTCTAGCCCTTCAAAGTTGAAACGTTGAAGTTCGAAAGGGAAAGTGTTGGGCGCTGTCGCAGTGCTCGTGTTAGCGTGGAAAGCCGGTTCGAGGCACGCTGAACGGAGCCACGGCATGGGCGACGTCGTTGGCGCCACTGGACACCGATTGACCTCCAAGATGGCACGGAATGAGCCTGGTAGTACCAATAATAGTCTGGTCACCAGACTAGTACCTAAAGCGGAACCGATGACAGCTGATATTACCAGCGCACGCTTAGTACGAACTCACTCGACGGTCATCACTGCCATGTCCGTATCTACCTCTACCAGCTCAACACTAGTACTTCCCACCTTGGAACCCATTCCATATTCAATCGCCGGTTGCTCAGAACACAGCGGGCACTATGTCGCCGAAAACATCTTGGTCGACCGACCGCAAGACCAATCGAGCCGATGGAGCGGTGCGCAGCAGCCGCCGAGTATGAAGCAGTGGATATTGCTCCGTCTAGAATCGTTGGGCATCGTCAGTTGAGTGTTCGTCTACCTTGCATGCACGCCCATCGTTTATGGGGGCGATCGCTGTGGCATGTCATGGACGTGTTCGCTGATGGTGATAGGGTGTATAGAAAGCATCACGTTTGGCAAGGTACGCTAGCGGCGGTGTCGTACGACGGTCGGGCTTGGCTTATTCGAATGCGTCATGTCCGTTTCCGGTTTTTTTCAGTTTCAGAGAAGTATGTCGATGTTCGTGTCTGTTGTCTGTTTCTGAGTGACGTTATGCGCGTTTTTTTCTCCAGAACATCCTTGCAACATGAAAGAGTTCAAACTCTGCGTGGGCCTCAATCCAGAGCACATGATCCAAGTCCTACATGCGGGTCTCCGAGACGACACCGTTTCAGAGACGTTTTCGATCACACATGTGAACAGGGATGGTGTGCCGTTTCCGACACGATTCATCAGGATCGTACCGCTGTCGTGAGTGAGGGCGTTGCGTTGACCTCATCGTATTGATTGGGTTGGCTGTGGATGCAGGGCACACGGGCAGAGCTTTCACATTTCTATTTGGTACGTCTCTGTTGCGGGCATTTCGGAGCCCTCGTATGTGGAGCGTATACGACTGCGTTATGACGAGGTGGGTTCCTGATTCTCCATTTACTACGTCCTATGTTTCGTGTCCCGCATCGTTCTCATGATCGTCTACAATCATATATCCGGGGCGTGTAGCATCGCGAAACGGTCGTCCTTCGACAAATTCTCAAGCACCTCCGCGAACGACGGCTCTTGACACCCTACCAATCCATTCTCGCCCGTTCTCAAATCCAATTCGAGCATCCCATTGTTACATCTCTGCATGCCGCCCTCGTTCTCCAAGGAAACTGGGACGGGGCCGAGGCACTCCTCGCAGATGCCTCGTCCGCCGGCCTCTTCCAATCCTACCTCCAATCCTGCCAACCACACGCCCAATGGCGGCGTCTGCACGGTGTCGACGCAGATGGTGACGCACCCTCGAAGCGCGGTGGACACGCCATGTGTATCGATCCCGACAACGGGCACATCTACTTGTTTGGGGGCTGGGACGGGTATAAATCCCTCGACGATTTCTGGGTGTACGATATCCAGACCGAACGGTGGCGTGTCATTAGCCACAACACCGCGCTGGAAAAGAATGGGCCGATCGCGCGGAGTTGCCACAAGATGGTGTTCGATACCAAGTCGGGGTGTATTTACCTGTTGGGGAGGTTGGGAGATGGGGACATGATACCTGTGAGGCCCGAGGACGAGGAGGCGTTGAGACGGGCCGGGGAACGGACCGGGTCGAGGGCGAAGGAGTATTGTTCCGAATTTTATAGGTATCATACGAGGGGGTTGGATGCGGGCAAGTGGGATTTGTTGTCATTTGATACGAGGGTGAGTGGGTCTTGCACTTTTCTACGACCATGAACGCTCACGGCCATGAACAGTCCTCGGGGGGTCCAAAGCTGATATTCGATCATCAGATGGTGATGGATTGCGATGCGCAGGTGTTGTACGTCTCTGGGGGTCGGGTTGTCGATGGGGACTGGGACTCTCCGAAATATTCGGACTTGTATAGTTATAACGTTCGGACGAGTAAATGGAAGTCACTCCAGTGAGTCGTAACCCTTCAGATTAATCGACCCAGCACTCATCCCATCCATCCAATTCCCCAGGTCCGTCCAATATCCGTCCTCTCCAACTCCCCAGCCAGCCCTCTTACCCCGCTTCGGACATTCGATGGTACTCGACCCTCATACACACACGCTCTTCGTCTTTGCGGGTCAACGCGACGAAAAATACTTGTCGGACATGTACGCATATGATATCGCAAACAACACCGTGTCGGAACTCTTTAGCAACTTTAGTGCGAGTGGGGGGCCAGATGCGTGTTTTACGCAGCGGGCGGTGATAGATCCCAAGCTAAGGGAGGTGTATGTGTGCGTAGATTCTTCCTTGTGCTTTGTCCTCGTCGCGGTCGGGTGCGCGTGGGGAACAATTGTTTCTGATACTGTTCGTGTAGGTTTTGTGGGCTTACGCGGGCACAGCAGTCGTCCGCGCTCACCGTGCTCCGCTCGGACGCGCCGAACTGGGTATACCAATACACAAACCCATCGCAACCAGGGAAATGGACGCAGATCGTACCCGAGGTCATCTCTGGGATGCTCAGTGATGATGGTAGTGGTGAAGACGGGCATGGCGCCGAGCGCGGCAAGCATAGGGTAGGACTCGGACGGGGTGAGGTGGGGGGACAGAACGAGCCAATGGTGCCATTACCTAGGTATGCGCATCAGGTAGTGTATGATGAGCTAACGAAAAAGGTGTATATGCATGGTGGGAATGCGGGCGAGGGGAGAGGGCTGGGTGGTGAGGAGAAGGAAAATGAGGAGGCGAGGGTAGGGGATGGACCGGGTGCTGGGACGGGTACGAGTACTAGAGGAGAGGAAGCAGAGGGCAGTGGGGGGGATGGAGCTGGGGGTGGCAGTTGGACGGGTGCGAGTGGGGAGGAGAGACCGAGACCGAGATTGAGGGAGAGGAGGCTGGATGATTTCTGGGTGATGAATCTCGTGAGGTGAGTACTCGTCCCTCGGTCAAAGATGGCTTTCAGATGCGAGTGTGTAGGGCAGCGCCGGAAGAGGTCATACGACAAGCCAAGTATCTCATTCGAAGACAACGGTACGGATTCTCCCCACGTTGAAAGGGGATGTTATTCACGCTTCCGATGTCGACATAGGTTTCGCGAAATGTGCGAAGAGCAGCCTGCGGTGAAGGCGCTGCGTTACCTGCAAACCGAGGTTTCTGACGTCGTGGACCATACCAAGCCAGAAGAGACGAGCGTATTTCGATCTCTTCTCGCGCATTTGTTATCTCCCGAGGCGTTGATATCTGTCGGGGACCCGGCTATATCATCGAGGGACATTATCGAACGGGAGGAACCCCCGAAGAAGCGTTCACGGCCGAGTACGCCAGACGAAGTTCCAGACGAAGTGTGGACGAACGTGATCGACGGGGAGGAAGACGATACACCGCATCCCTCGCATACCCCTTCAGAGCTTATTCCCCGTTCTTCGACACCCGGGAAACGGAATCTGGCGGTGTTGCAAATGGACGAAGATCCTGTAGAGACGGGATTGCGTGATGAGGGGAGCAAGCCAGTGTCTGCGGAACGGTTCAGCCAGCGGGCAGAAATGTTTGAGAGGTTGTTGGCGTTTGTGGGAGAGGAGGCGAAGCAGCCCAGGGGGTCGTTGTTGGATTTGGTCGACGCGGAGGATGGGTTGTAGGCTCGGCGTCCGTTGGTAACTCACTCGATGACCTCGATATGCTTCTACAAGATGATCATCTGACTTCGTCGCAATGATGGCTCTGTTCCGTGTGATCGTACATGTAAAGTACAAGTCGGATGGGTCTACTCGTCGAGGTTGATGGCACGGCCAAACTTGGCGTACAGCCTGACCTTGAGCTCTTTCATCCCCTTTTCGCACTCTTCTGCGGTGGTGGACAAGTCGGAGAGCTGGGCCGTAATGTCGGCTTGATCCTTTTCGAGTCGTTCGAGGGCTCGGGGTTGGGATAGATGGAGGAAGGATTCGCCGATTTTGTATCTGGGTGCAAGATGGGTATGATTCCGACGGATGGGAGACGGAGAAACGTACAGTACGATCTGATCTTCGTCCGTGAGCTCGAGCTCGGTCGCGAGATCATCGAGAGCTTCTTTTTCTTGCTGTCGATGGGTGAGACGGGGCGCGCGTGCGAGGGGTGCCTTGCTCACCTTGAGCGCCTCGAGTCTGTCCTCGATCCCTCGTAGACGCGTATTCAGCTTCGAGAACGTGTTGATGTGCTGCTGGTCCTCTGCTGGCAGTGATGAGTCGTTGGTCCTCCGGGAGATGGACACTGGGACGTACCCCAGGTAACTTCGGCAGCATCGTCGGTCTCCTCTTCCTCTGCCAACTAGACGGATTAAAGTGGTGTCGGATACGACACGATGGACCACTGTACCAACCATCCGAAGGTTGTTCATCTCTTGATTCCGGCTCGTCGTGTGAACCGGCAAAGGCGTAGTGGCGCGGCTCGTAGCAATTCGGATAGATCTTGTCACCCATTTCTCTCCGTCGAGCTGCTCGCTGCTATATTTCGCCCCCATTTCATTTTCTTACTTGCGATGGCTAGCGAGTACTATAACGGGAGTCACACGGTGAGCAGGATGGGGCTCATCTGCCAAACCTGATTCACGCAATGAGACAATGGCAACCACTTGTAGAACTGTATATACAAGTAGTAGGCTCGTAGCTACTCGGCCTGTACAGTTCTTTCACGAAATTCGGCGACTAGGGATTACTAGGGATTACTCCAAGTGATCTTCGATGTGATCTAGTGCTTCGTGTGACACTCTGACTCCTTTGGGAAGTAGAGCGTTACACGTTCGTCCGACACGGAAGCACGCCACTTGACTTTTAGGGAGGGATGCGGGGTGGTGCTCTTTAAAAACCCAGGACGCGACGAACAGGCGCTACTGACCACTTTTTTCAATGCACAGGATACAGGACGTTGTGTCGTCGCTGGAACACGCACTTCCGGCTCCAGAGCTTTTCTGGGACTGGTGGAGCGAAAGCACGCGTTCTCCGTTCGAAACGGCCAAGACGGTCTTGTTCTTCTACGTGCTAGCGACCCAGACAGTCCGGATCTTTCGACACTTGCGCGCGCGAGGTCTCAGGCGGAGCGTGACGGGCGGATATATGTGGACGTCCAAGGTAACGTATATGAACGCTCGTATGTTCGCTTTGCGGCCCGACTCATTTGGTTACGCAGAAAGCGATGCTCCTCGCTATGAAGCTCCCTGCTGCACAAAAGAAACTTCAAGAGGAACTGGGCAAGGTCAAAGTCGACATCGAAGAAAAGCTCGTCCCCAAAAGTGGCGAGATCACACGATACCTCGCCCTCCCCGCGCAGGGCAAGTCCGCCGAATGGATCCTTGAGGAAATGGCTAGGATGGACAAGGAGCTTGGCACTCACACGGATTGGAGACATGGGAAGATCTCGGGCGCCGTATACCGTGCGTGGTCTTGTTGTCCGTTGTGTGTGGGTGACTCACTGGGAGAGGATAGACGGGGGAGATGATCTCTCCAAGGTGCTCGTCGCTGCTTTTGAGCGCTATGCCGTCTCCAATCCGCTCCATCCGGACATCTTCCCGTCAATTCGGAAGATGGAGGCCGAAATCGTGGCGATGTGTCTGAGGATGTACAATAACCCCGATGGCGCTGGCACGATGACATCCGGTGGTACCGAGTCGATCGTCATGGCCATCAAGACCTACAGGGACTGGGCAAGGGACGTCAAGGGCATCACCGAACCCGAGATGTGAGTGTTTGCCGTGTCTTTGATGACCTGTCAGGGTTGAGAGTATCATCCAGGATAGTCCCGGTGACTGCGCACGCTGCATTTGACAAAGGTGCAGCATATATGGGGGTCAAGGTCCACGAGGTTCCTGTTGATCCCGTGACGCGTCAGGTGAACCTGAAGCGCGTACGCAGAGCCATGTTCGTACTTTGACCTTCTTCCCCTGATATCACCTGACCGTGTCCTTGGATCAGAAACGGCAATACCATCATGGTGGGTTCATCTTGCCTTGCACGAGATACTGCATCTTACACATGTCTGCTCTCTCTTAGCTCGTAGGCTCCACAATCAACTTCCCGGATGGTAATCAGGACGATATCGTCGCGCTCGGTTCACTCGCCGCGAGATACAACGTTGGTCTCCACGTCGATTGTTGTCTCGGTTCCTTCATCGTCCCCTTCCTTGAACAAGCTGGTCTTGCCGACGGTGAAAACGGTCGCTATAAACTGGCCCCGTTTGATTTCCGCGTCCGCGGGGTGACGAGCGTTAGTTGTGATACCCACAAGGTCCGCTTCCCTTCTTCTTTTCACGTGTGTGCATGAAAAGGGGTTGCTGAAATGTTGTTGTTCCGTATTCGTGTGATAGTATGGATTTGCACCCAAGGCGAGTTGGATGTTTTGGTTTCGGAGGGCTATTTCTAACCTCACGTTTGTGGGACATATAGGGATCTTCCGTGATTATGTACCGTGACGCTGCGCTTCGACGATACCAATACTACGTCACTCCACACTGGACAGGTCCGTCTTTCGAACCCGTCCCCTATCCAGCGTAGTTCACTGAATGCATTCGAACAGGTGGTGTGTATGGGAGTCCGAGTTTGTCCGGTTCAAGGTAAGATGCGCGCTTGATGGATACTGTCATGCGATACCTGTAGACCGACGCGCGTATTTTGTTCTCTGTAGACCTGGTTCTTTGATTGCTGGAACATGGGCTGCGATGCAATACATGGGATCTGAGTATGTCCCTCGTCTCATCTATTTCGAACCTATCTCTCATCTCCCCGCCTTCCCACCCCTCTTACAGTGGTTACCTCCAATCGTGCCGTGACATCGTCACTTGTACCCGACACATCGCCAATACCATCACCGCCTCCATCCCCGAACTCTACGTTCTTGGTTCCCCCCCAGCCTCGGTCGTCGCTTTCGGATCTAAAGACGGGTCGGTGAACGTGTACGAAGTCGGGGATAGGATGTCCAAGAAAGGATGGCATTTGAACGCGTTGAGCGGGCCTGCGGCGGTGCATATCGCGTGTACGGTGCGTTGCATCTCTCTTCTCTTTCCCTTACCCTCGGGCCTCGTCGTGGCGACATTGTGTTGACGACCCATGTGGGGTAGCGTTTGACGTTGCAAGTCGTGGAAACGTTCATTTCGAACCTCAAGGCATCCGTGGCGGAGGCAAAGGAGATGCCAGAGGGCAAGGGAACGATGGTAGCGTTGTACGGTACGTGTCGACGTCTTTGCTTACTTTGGTGATCCCCCGAGCTCCGAGTTTTCGCTCTTGCTCTCTGCGATGCGGTGTGCCGTGCTCCGTTGTTGAGTATGGTGCCCCGTGATGGGGGTGACGAGTTTTTGTTTTTTTCGTGGCCGCTGACTTGCCGTTGTTCGTCACTCGTTTGGTCCCCGGTTGTATAGGTCTCGGAAGCTCGAGTGCTGTCGGGCCGACCATCGTCGAAGAGGTGGCGAGTATCTTTCTGGATACGCTGTACAAGGCATGAAAAAATACACAGCTGGGAAGCGAAGAGTGTTATGATGCGTTAACGTTGATATTTATCGGACCATCCCTTTTTCTCTTTACCTTTCTCCATTACACAAAATAACCAAGGGTACCTTCATACGTGTACCGTGTAGAGGGGAACGTATCACGGACCATACATGCATATGTATTAGGCTTTCTACGTGCTACTGGTGTTGTTTTCGTTGCAATGCAGTTCACGTTCATGCTTACTCGCATTTTTCACCTTTGTGTCGTGCGTCCTCAGGCACAGCACATCATATCATACACTGCTCGATACGGGCCCGGAACGAATAGCGCGTGCACATTGCACTTGCATGTGCATGCGTCACCGCATGATCGGAGTTCAGTTGTATGACGTCCCGTCCTTGTCCGATGGCCCGACTCCATACCGGCCCGAAGTTTTCCACGCACGTGAACCCCTCTGACTCGCACGTATGGTCGTGGAACATGCCAGCGTAGACGTCAATCTGGGACTGTTCTCGTACCTTTGTACCAGCGCAGAACCGCGTCCGCATCGCACCAGATCGCACCCCATTGAGCATGTCATGTACCGACGTTTGCCCACCACACCATCCCTCGTTGTCGTCATCGTCCAAGGGGTCCGGGACGGCGGTAAGCGAGGGGGTGCGTTGCTGGACGGGAACAGAACAAAACAGTCGAGACTCGGCGGCAGCGGCGACGTCCGATACAAGAGTACCCGGTGGGATACCACTCTTTGGTTGATGTCTGTGTGGGCGCTTGCTCACATCACTGCCCGCAGCCGAGTACTTGGCTGTACTCGCTCCACGACCTGGACGTGGGACCTTTTTCTTTGGAAGTAAGAGCGCAAAAGTGGGACCGCTGTAGGTTGGTTTTTCTTCATCGCCGGCGGGGATTGACGTACACCCTCGTACCATTGGAAGGAGCCTTGGCAAGCAAGTATTATCATAGGCCGAATTGACTATGGGTATGAATCTTATGTATATAGACTCGTCGATGAGATGAGACTTGAAAGCTTCAGGCGGACGGGAAACCCCCGGGGGCGGCGAAGCGGGTCGATCTGGAATATCGCGAGTGTGTCCGTGGATCGGGAGCGTCAGAACGACGTGGAAGGCGGATCCCTTGCTTTGTGATAGCATCGTCCCGCAGCGATCGTGTACACGGCGTAGCGCAGAACAAGGCAGTTATCAGCAGGCTATCGTTCGATAAGGCGGACGTTTCGTTTTATCGTGGGCGTTTCCTGGAAAGTTGGGATGAGACACGTACGGTTGAGGGGATCGTCCCTATCTGGTACTACTACCATGCTGCCAGTGGCGGTGGCACGCGACGGGAGTTGTGCGTGAAGACGTCCAGTCCAGACTCTGCAACCCATCAGGGGGAGGAGATCGATCGACGAAGAATGGATATCGAAAGCGCCAGAGATCCCTCGAGGTACGCGTCCCTCCCTACAAGGGCCGAGTTTAAAATCTAGAGCGCGTCACCCGTCGCTTGTCATGTCCATCTCGCACACGTCGATCATCCGTGCGTGGACATGCCCGTGCCTGGCTTATAGCTTATCATGAGTGAGATAGCTTTGTGAGCGCCTCAAGGCACGTCGCGCCGATCAGCGTGACGTCGATCGTGTCTTGACGACAGTGGCCCAAACAAGGTCCAGAGACAATGCAGTGTCCGGGTGGGCGACGAAAGTGGTAGGATGACGATCACTGGCAACATATCGCCGACAGACCACAAAAGAACGTTGATCCGACTGTCGGTGCTAGAGACCCGCGGAAAGAATGGAACTTGATTCGTGGGGATCTGTAGATAACAATATGCATGTGAATCTCGCTGTGATAAGGCATGCCAGGTCTCACATGGTATAGTCACTACACGGCGACCCGGAGAATGGGAGATTCGCAATGCTGTACTATGAAGAAATGGGGGTGATTGAGAGGCATGGAGATAGCGAAGATGCGGGAAAGGGGTTAGCAATTTGTGAATGACGCGTGAGAGAGGGTGACGGTCAACGGGTGAAGTCGGATGAACGAGATTGGGTGAGCGTAACGGTAACCGTCGTCGGACTCGGCCTTAGGACAAGATTTCTCGGGAACAAGTTTGGAATATATCGATCGATAAGTGTCACTGATCTGCGAGGCAACGATAAGCTTTCGTGATTGGGACCAGCTGGTACGATCAACATAAGGTGGGTAGGGATGCGTAGCGCCACTTTGAAATGTCTCGACGCAACTGATGATCATAATACTCTGATGACTGATAAACCAGTCGAGTGTCGATCCACGCGAGAGACGAAAAGAAGGAGTGGAATCTAATATCGTCATCCAACCCCGTCTCGACATACACATATCTGCAACACGTACACGACGCGTGATAGAGCGTTCAGGCTTGCGACGGAGCGGGGTTGGATGGATGGATGTCACCCGTCGTCGTCGTCGCACGGTGAACACCGGACCGAAGTAGGGGAGCTCTCGGATCGTTTTTCAGAAAAGGAATATTGCTTCCTGTAGAATGGAAACGCCATCGTGTGATTGTAGTGTCGGATATATATGTAAGGAACAGTGCGTCCATCGCACTTGCAGACACCTAAATCGCAAGCTTTGTCTGACTCATTGATCGCTTCCGAACCTGAAGGAAAAAGGGTTAGTATGGGCCTAGGAAGCTCGCGGAAGGAAGTTATTGTTGCTATCGAAAGATACCATGCATAGGTTCGATAACAATTTTAGGATCCGGCCGAATACAGGAGGGACAGAAAGTGCAAATCGAGAAGGGTAACCTGATAAGCGTCATTAATTCAAGTTGTAGATCCAACGTGCCTGTCAGACATATTCGAGTCCATGCTTGGCAGCTGTGACAGGCGATAAGGCAAATCCCATATGGTCCACCCGCTATTGTGGCGGATCGGAGCAGACAAAAATATGGTGGCTATTGTCTTTCTCTGATTCTGCGCATTTTAGTCACGTCGGTGTGAACCCACTACACTCGAAATGTAGGGTACAAATGTGTCGCCCGTGAATATATCCGACAGGCTTTGCCAAGTGGGTCCACAGACGCAGATAAGAATGGAATGTCTCGAAACAAATGGGGCGGTATGCTGAACAGGATACGAATCGAATCGATGTCGCTTGCGTGAGATTGGAGAGGTATTGCAATTGTAGTAATGCCTGCGTCAAATCGAGAGCAGATTTGAGGCGTGTTGAGAGCGCACAAGACACTCGCCGGCTAATTGACAGGGGAAACCGTGTCTAAAATAAGGATTAGACATGATCGGCGGAAGCCTGCATCCATGGTGTACTCACATCGCTTGTCCGCGGTCTTCCCATTATTCCTGATAAGACTCGAGCAACACCGCAGTCACCATGAAATTTGAACGTTGGCTCGCTGCGCTGCGGCTAGTTGTTTTACGCTGGCACTGCCTTAATGCGAGCGCATGAAACACGAGCATCGAATGCTGAACAACATTGGACGAGTGATGGGGCACATGAGTCAATCATTTCTGGGCCAATCATGCTGAGTTGTCTCTTGTGAGGTTGTCTCGACACGGGAGACCGAGCGGAACGTAACAGGACACGCGCGATTATCCGGGAATGCATACCAGAGATGTGATGGGAATCATATCCATCCTGCGTCAACCGTGTTAGGGCGCCTACGAGAAACAATATCATGTTAGTTCGCTTCCTGGCGTGTACCCACTGCCTGAATAATGAATGTCAGTGGGGTCTTTGCCGATGCGGCGTGTGCTTGGCACGAGGCTAGTACTACTAGGTAAGCAGTTGTAAGTAGCCGCCGCAGACGAGGGCAGATCGGCCAAGTTGAATCTTGAGTTATCTAATCTGGGTTTCCATTTCGGTCACTACATATGACCAAAGACTCCATGGCGGTTTTTGGCATGTGCTCTCTCTGAACATGATTGAGCCGCGAAAAGCCGGCAGTAAAGTTTGAACCATGAAGCGACACAGCAGACTGCATCGGCCCGAATCAATATTTCAATAGTGACCGCGCACCAAAACAACTCGACAACGACAACCCTGGATATGACAGGAACTCGCTCGGAGGGGGTTGAGCTGAAAATTTCCAGAAAATGTCAGGCTAATTTGGGAAGATCACTCGAGGACTAGGAACGTTTCCCTGCCAGCATTCCGCGGTCCGCGTGCGCAGTTCCTGTGTCTTTTCCTTTGGGAAAGCCGCCACCAATTTCAGGCTGGACTCGGGAGGCAATTCCAATTCTCTTCCGAACTGAAATGCGGTTTCCCGTCGAGAATAAGAGGCAAGACAGTCGGCTTTGCTCCCTCGAGAACACACTTCCCTTTACTTGTGTGCAATTCCCATACTATCGGTCTCAGTGTTTCAAGTGCGTGCACACGGTGTACGTGAGCCCAGTCTAGTTCAAGAGTCCAGGTGAGTCGTCCCCATCCCATCCCTAACCTTATACACCACCGCCGCCGCATCTGTCAATCCCTTGTTCCCTAATCCAGTTCCCTCCCTAGCACCGCTGACCCTGTCACCGCTTGTGCTGTCATGGCTTTCTCGCTGACGAGACCGCCATCCCCGTCTCGTGACGGGCATATATCAGTCCAGGGTCATGACGATGACCATCTATCTTCCGCACTCCATGCTGCCCTCTCGAGCCTCGTCCCACTGGCAGGCTCTTCGGCGCATCCCGACCACCACCACGATATGATCAAGGATAAAGAGAGGGCAGGCATCGATATCATCGTCGATTCAGATTGCCTCTCCCTCAAGGGCACCGGCGCCGATGTCGAACCTGTGTTGCTCAAGGGCCACATCGTATTGCACCTCACAGAGCCCACGTCCATCAAGGAAATCACACTCCAGTTTAAGGGGAAGGCGAAATTGCCACCACCATCTACTGAGACGTGAGTGCTCCTTGTTCCTCTATCTCCACCTTCTCATCTTGTTCCCTACAGCTTGCCCTTGAGCACTTCACAGCAGTGGTACACTATCTGCAACCATGAGTGGTCGTTCCTTGAGGGGGAGAAACGCCACAGTCACACGCTCAAGGGAGGGTTCCACCAATTCCCTTTCCAATTACAGTTAGGTGGCTCCTTGCCATCGAGCATTGCGAGTGGCGTGTTTGGCGGTGCTTATGTGAGCTATAAGCTCAGGGCCGTTGCCGTACGCCCGGGTCTCGCACACAATCTGCAGGTGGTCATGCCTATATCCATCGTCCGCACGTTCGCCCCCGAAGCGCTGGAGTACCAGCAGTCCCTCGAAATCGAGAATACATGGCCAGAGAAGCTCATGTACTCCATCATGATTCCTCACAAGGCGTGGGCCGCTGGCGACCAGTTGACCGCCATAGTCAAGTTCTCTCCTCTTTCCAAGGGTATTCAGGTCCGGACGATCACGACAACGATTCATGAGACAACCAAATTGCATTGCCGGGGCCAGGAACATACCCGTAGTGTCGTCATCGTGAGCCATGAAATTCCGAACGGCCATGCGGAACGGTACGCCGAGACCCGTGGACCACCGTCGGTGCCCCCGTCGCTTCCCATGACTCCGGGGCTGTCGAGCGAGGATCGTTCGCAGAGTTTTAGGTCCCTGGCCGACCTGGCCAACCAGGGTCTCACACTCTGGCAGGTGCCAAGTACAGCACCGTCCTCACATGAATCTCATTCGACATCCGCACCGCCACCGCCATCAAGCAACCCTTCGGCATCTTCGGCCGAACCTGTCGCATCGACGTCGACTGCAGAGGAAGAGGTCCCGATAAGTCAGGACGACATCGTCGCTCATCTTACTCTGTCCATCCCAAAGTCCGTCACCCCTTCACACCCCCTTGAACCAATCACGGTCTTCCATCGAATACGATGGTCCATTCTCATGTCCAACCTGGATGGGCATACCTCCGAGTTGCGGTGTTCTCTTCCCTTGCACATCCTCGATGCTCGGCTGCTTGACGAAGCTAGGGCAAATTCTGCAGCTACGCGCCGAATTCTTCTCGAAGGCTCCGAAGCGCCTCTCGATGAGGAACAAGACATTGAGCTTCCGAGCTATTCCGCACACGTCCGTGATCGTGTGGCAAACATGTATCTTCCTGATTCGGCTACAACGCGTGTGCTTAATCCATGGGTTCACAGCAACGTCAGTCCGACGTTCATGTCTGAGAACCAATCCTTGTATGGTGCCTGGTCGCCGTTGGGCGCCGCATCTCCCCTGGTGCCTCACCCTCTTTCATCACACCTTCCTCATGCACCCCAATCGGGGACTAGCACACCTCTCGACTGGGTCGATTCCGAGCTTCTCCTTTCTCTCTCCAGCACCGCCCCTCCCCTACCCCGCGTCAACACCAGTCAACACTCGCATTCACCATCTGATCCTGCTAGTCGACCAGAGAGCAGACCCGTTAGTCGACGTGGCAGCCGGGCGCCAAGTCCGGAACACCACTTCACGTTGACAACCATCACTCCTCTTCCGGTCCCTCCCATCTCCACTTCCCATGAAACATTTGTGCACGACAGCCATGCCAGCCGGTCACACCCTGGACTGTTCAGTAACCAAATGAAGCCTGTACATACGTCGCTCACTTCTTCCGCCTGGCGCTCCTCACGATCGAATTCGCACTCGAACCTGGCGTCATTGGCGGATGTGGGCTTTGCGCATCGTGCACCGACGCAGGGTCATCATGCGCCGCGACAACCTAATTCTACAGTGACGATGCCAATGCCGGTGTTGGGGTCACAGACGTCAACGCCGATGCCTGCGACGATCGAAAGCGTGCCCGAGAGCACGCTGTGGCATCGTGCGTTTACCGAGGTGCCTGATTATGACGCCGCCTCACGCGGTTTCATTGGAGGTGTGACACCGTTGACGAGCTTGCGGGGTCTGCCTTCCTATGAGGAGGCGGAGCGGGGTGCGAACGGGAGCGGTAGCGTTGACGGGGACGATGGGCGGTTGACAATTCACAGGACCGCGTCCAGGGCGACATAGCGGCACATTGTCGACGCGTCTTCGTTGGTTTTGCCATGGTGGTCTGGTCTACCTGCATGGTTGCATGGTTGGCTTGTGTTATGCGTGAGTCATCGTCGTTGGCACGCTCTGACGCCCCCCTCCTTTTTATCTGGTTTCTTTATGCTGTGTTTGTGTGCTGAACGCCATGCATTGTTGTAAATACAACTCGCTCCACTCTGCCTGCGCTCGTTCGTCAGTCTTCTGATACGTTGAATCCATCCATTTAAATCTCCATCCTTTCCTATCTCTGACTTTTTCTCTTATTTTGGGCATCTACACATCTGTATCTAGACTTGTCTCGGACTTTTGTATCTATGGAACACGGGCTTTTTTTCATTGGGCAATGACACTATGGTGTGCTGTCGATTGTAACTTGGACCCGAATCCTGTCGGCATGGGGTTCCGACGGTTGCGGCGTACGATTGCGATAGTGCGATGCACACCTTCCCGGCCCGGGAGACCCGGCATTATCCTCACCTGCCATCAAGCCCAGTGACCGACGTCAACCGTCTCCGGGAATATTCTCACAACAGCAATCTGCGATATCAGTCAGACAAAGACGTGTAACGCAGTACAAAGGTGGATCATAACTAGCCAAGTGCATACCGTCGCCATTATTTCTATGATTGAAAGAACGACCCCTCCTAGTTCCTACCTACGGCTTCGCTACAACCAATTTCGGAGAGCGAGTGATTCAAAGTTCCAGCAACGCCTGCTACATGTACTAAAATATGTAGGTACCGCACTGCGGTATTCACATCTCAACATGAAACTCTCGTCACTTTTTTGTGACCCTTCGAAACACGTCGTGAGCAGCTGTGAGGAAGGGAAGATGCGATGTTGGCGAATGGAAGATGGTAGGGAGGGTCACCAATGGATGCGGGGAGTGCTATAGGAGACATCAATGTCACGAAATGGAAAGTAGGTCGTCAGTGGGGAGGAAAGTAGCTCGTTGGAACAGGTTTTGGCGTGTGTTGCAGTCAATAAGCAACGTCCGGTCTAATGATTAGCAGTGCGGTGAGTCGAAGTCGAAGAAGTAGGTCATGCGACGGCTGTACATAGCATAGCCCTCGTACTGTCACATCATGCAAAAGCCTTGGCCTGCACTGATCATGTCCTACCACAAGGGAAGTTCAAGCTCAAGAACTCGGAGAGAGGATAATGAATCAATGATTGCCCAATTGCGTGAAGCCACGGCGCAGAACGAGAACAAAGGTAACTGCTCAGGACTCGGATGGGCCGTGGACGATGGGCGATGGGCTATCAATGCCGGGCGTTCGACGTAGGCGACCTGGGAGACAAGCCGACGTGTGTTTCGAGTGGTGGGCAGATCACGCGACAACGCTGTAACAGCCCAGGTAGTCATCCAGAGCATGCAAAGACGCATCGCCCCCAACGTGTTCACGACGTACCGGACCGGAGCTGCTCGGGGAGTTGTCGTCCATACTGTCAGCACGAATGACAGTGTCGCAACTCGTCATCAGGAATATTAATCTTGATAGGATGGAAATCCTGCGTATAACCTGATCCAATCCTACATGCGGTGGTGGAGGCGAGAACGCCAAACGGATTCGAAATTAGCGATGTCATCTGACGCGAGGGTGTGTTTCGCTTGCTGGATATAGATCCTCCTGCTTGTCAATGATTTGGAAGTGTATCCCTACACCTTCTTACGCGCATCGAGCGTGACATAACGAGTGAATAGTGTGGTGCGGTACGCCCGACGAATTGAGATGCAAATGCATGCCCGGGTCAAGCGTCAACTGGTTCGATCGAGCGTTTTCATGTCGTTCTAATGTCAGTGCACGCCAGAGAGCGCAAGAAAACTTATCGGGCTAGTCTACCGGAGGATCTGAATCAAGTCTCTGCAACAGAGCAACCACTGCTTGGATCGTGAAGCCACGCCATCCGCTCATTGATGGTCTACTCGAGGGAAAAAATCGGGTTCCCTAGCGGACAAACAAGCGATCAGACCACACGCCAAGCGGTTGAGCGGGACCCACCCAAACCTTGCTTGACGCGTCAGCGACTGCCAGTGACCCATCCCCAGTATCGTGTTTTTAATTATGCCACTTGGAGTTGAAATACACGTAAGACGTTTTGCACGGCTAGCTCTCGGACCCGTCACATGTTTCAAAGAACGGTACAGCTGACGGAAGGCACCTCTCGTGGTAAGTACATATGGACCATCCGTTCATGAGTTGGCTGGCTCGACCACTCCGAAAAGAGTATCGTGTTCGTAGCGCATGCGGTGACTTGACTTTATGTTTTGGTTAGGCTGCATGGATACTTCAAAATCAGCCCCGGCACTCGGCGGGTGACACATTTCACTCATTTTTGCTTCGATTGGACTCGTTCAAGCTCGCAGTACTCGAGATACTGGGCTGTTATCTATTCATGAAGACAATGGATTGATTAGTTGTGTGTAGAGATTATAGAAAGTAAATACCGAGCATACCTGGCACTTCACCACAGTGGTTTTAACATAGCTTCAATTGCAAAATCGTAAAATGAACTTGTTACAACGTCGGATCCAGTCGTAGTCAAAGGAAGCTTTTACCATTCCCGTCATATTCCAAATAGATGCCAACAATGTTTCATTTTCCAAAACGCGACTCCGAACCGCCCGGGTTTCGAACGATCTCGAAAGTTGCCGAACAGTCAAGAGAGTCGAGGGCATGCTTGAACATGGTAGAGCAACCTGTCACAACGTATACTGTATTCTCCGTTGATCTAGATCGTTGTAGATGCATTGTTGAATATTATAAAGAGGGTGACGTCCGCGGCCATCTTCTCATCACAATATTTTCACAACTCGTCCAACGACGTCCCCTGCTTCAAACATCAGCTCCGATCATCCTAGTTTTCAGACTTCATAAATGTTTCTCTACTACGACCCCACCGAGTTCGACCGTCTCTTCGAGGACGCTCTCGCAGCTCGGTTCTGCTTCCCTGGCTGCACTCCCTCGACAGAGGCCAGGCACGCGACGTCTCGACACTGCGATGTCTACCGTCCAAGGTAATCCATCCTTTCCAGTATATTTATATTCTCACATTTACTGAATCTTCTCTCTAGATTGGACCTTCACGAATCCAAAGATACCAATACCGTGACAGCTACGTTCGAACTCCCCGGGTTGACATCGGATGGTATTGCCATCGACGTCCACCAGAACCGTCTGACAGTCACCGGCGACTCAGCCGCTTCGGAGTCTGAGGAAGAGAGGAACTACATCGTTCGTGAGCGTCGCCCCGGGAAATTCTCACGGACATTGCAGCTTCCCTTTGGAACCAAGGTGGGCCCGTGGTCTGGCTTTATTTCTTTCGATGGTGGATTGCTGAGCAGCGTGTCAGCCCGAAGATGTCAAAGCCAAGATGGAGAACGGCATCTTGACGATCACATTCCCAAAGACATCTCCTGAAGAGCTGGCCAAGCGCATTGTCATCGAGTAGATGTTTTGCACTGAACTTTTCAGACCGTCGATTTTTCACACAGAGGACTATGTAGCAAATAGTTTACTAGTTTCCATTGCAGCTCATAATGTATAGTTCTTTATCCTCGGTCCTACTATTAAATAGCGGGTTTTACTTGCATGGACTTTTTGTAACGGATACGGTATGACATTCCTACGGAGTCTCCTTCTCAATTGCCAAGCCTTCGACGAACAAGTTCAAGTTTCGTGGATGGGTTCTTCCTCATTCTTGCGAGCCCGAGTGGTTGTGTCGTTTAGATTGTTATTCCGTCATCTTCAATTACGTCGTCAAGGGTTCCAATTCATTACATCTACTGTATGTGGACCGTACTGATTCCATCCGTCAATTCAGTCAACGAAGTATCCTCCCGAACTCGAACCATGATCAAGCTATCCGTCGCCACCCGTCTGTATTGCTCGCGTGCCAGCGTTGCAAGCAACAGTGCCCCAAACGGCTGCCTGAGCCGCGCGACGAGCCGTAGTGCACGCGTGGCAAGATCGAATTGAGCTACACCACGCGAGAAATCCCGGTCAAGGAGAGGACTGATCCAGGGGTGAATGAGGAGTAAACTCTCCATCCCAGATAACTTGTCCGAGGTCCTGAACTCTACGTCCCCGAGCATGGGTGATGTCGCACGATAAACAGCAAGGTGAGAGTCAGGATTAGATTCTGAAGGGACGAGGCCAGCAAGGGGGAATACGATTCCGGGAAGTGTGAGTCGACCAGCGAAGAGGGACAGAGGGGGGAGACTGTTGAGACGACCGTACAGCGCTACCGTCAGGGAAAGGTCGGGCAACGATGAGCGCAACGCCATGACCATGCCATCCATGGCAGCTGTCTCGATTGGGCATGGAACGTGCGGTGGCACGATTTCGTTGTAGACAGTCAGATCCGCAGGGAGGTAGCTATGATGACTACTCAAGCTCCTTCCCGTCCAAGCGAGAAGCGTCACATTACCCGAACGTGTCAGGATATACTCCAAGAGACGGCTGACTGCCTGATTTCCCTCGCCATATATGACCGGGATTGGGACTGAAAAGATGCCAAACAAGGAGTACGCAATGTCTTCCACACGTGTCGTTCGACGTCTGGAAGCTAGGTATAGCTTCTCGCGCACCCTGTCCAGGCCCGGTTCAAGGGTGGCCAACTCCTGCGTAGCAAAGTTCATTGCCTGCTCCATCTCCGAAAGGATAATAAGCGATTCCTTGTGATTGAAAATGTCCAATCCAAGGTATGGCGTCCAGTCCTCGGTGTAGAATTGGACAACCCTGGAAGCAAGGTATTCTTGGTATGTCCACCCGCGAGTGTTCCAGATGCTCCTCCACAGGCAACCTTTCTTCTGTGACTTCGACAAGACTCCGAGAAGGTGGATGATGGTGAGAGATGAACCACGATACCACCTAAACATGGCAACCACCGATTCTTGCTGCACGCCCTTGTCTTGCTGGTTTACGCAACAAGTGTCACTCCATGCCCACTGGAACTGAAGAGAGCGCACGAGCCCACAGAACCTTTGTACCTTGATGTTCCCAGGAGAAGCCGGTAGCCCATAGATCGAAATATTTTCGACCATCTGGAATGTCGGTTCATGGGCCTGCCACCTGTGCGACAGCATCACATATCGGTAGAACTCCTTCACTTCTTTCTCAATACGCGCACGGTCAAGCCGGATGGTCATCGAAGACCGCAGCTCGTCGTAGATCGGGAGCCCCTCGAAAGCAGCTGCTTGCTGTGTTTTGTCGTAGAGGTGGCCGGTAATGGTGTCGATGAGGACACGTGGCATGTCGCGGATAGTCTCCTCGACCACCTCTTGAATCGTGGCAGTTGCATCGACGTACTGATTATGAAGGTCTGCCCACAGCCAATTAAAATCGTCGGTTGCATGCAATATTGACAGAACGACTTACCGCGAATGTGTGGATGAGGAGATTGCTCCAGCCTTGAGAGCATTACCTTGAATGCCTCGAAAGCTTCGCCGTGACGCCCCATGCCGTGTAATGCAGCATGCTTCCTCTCATACCCTGTATGGGATGATGGGTCGAGCTCGATGTCCTGATAGTATCGATCAGCGGGGTCCGTTTGATGTGCGTGAAACACACTCCATACCTCTCTACTTCGCTTAAGGAGAATATCGTTGTTAGTCGGGTTGAGTGACAGTGCAGTCGAGTAGTATCCAATGGCCTCGTCATGCTTCATAGAATCCCTCGCGACGTCGCCCAGCTTCTCTAGTTTCTCTGCACAACGTCTTCGAAAATCTGGGGGAGGTGTTTGAATTAGCCCAGGCTACGTCGCGGGTGGAGCCACTGACTGAGTTCCCATTCCACTCGCTCATCGTGCACACCCGCGTCCTCTGGTACCTCGTTCTGCATTTGTTGGAAACACTCGACCGCCTCCGTGAGGCGACCATCCTGTTCTAGAATGTCGCAAATGAGGCGGTAGACGACAAACCTGGTCTGCTCGAGATGTGTGATTCTGCCGCCTAGCGGACGTGGAGGTCAATGAAACGTAGGTTTCGGTGAATATAAACGCACTTGAGCTTTCGTCGCGTGGGCGGAGATTGGCACGAAGGGAGTTGATGGTTTTGTTGAGGATATCTTTCACCTGGTTGGCTGTGCGCTGGGAGGTGGCGAGCTGGTTACGGAGCTCTTGGACAGCCTTGTTGAGAGTCGCTATTTTTTGGGGTTTGATGGACATAAGTAACAGAGAGACTATTAAAGGCGAGCCAGAGCGAAAATAAACGCACCCGAGCTCAATTCCTGTGTATGAAGGTCTGCCTGTAGTGACCTGATGACCCCATTGGCTACGCGTTGAGATTCGGCGAGCCGGTTGCGGAGGTCTTGGACGGTTTTGCTATCTAGTAGAGGTGAAACAAGGAAACACGAGTCTGGCTAGCGGTGGACATACTCGAGCTCTCCTGAGCACGTAGGGACTGGATGAGGATATCCTTCTCCTGGTGGGTTTGTTGAGATTTGGCGAGATGGTTGCGCAGTTCCTGTACGGTTTTCTGGAGATTCGCTGTTCTCTCGTCTGACGGACATGGATGTCAGAAGCCGGGATAGGGATGTAAACGAACGTACCTGTACTGTCGTCGAATTTTTCGACCTCTGGGTGCTGGCGGGGGGTCTGTAATCGCCAACAGAGTGGTTTGCGATTACCAGTTTTACTTTAATGTAGGTACACTTACGTTGTCCAAGTAGCGAGAGGGAAGGGTGCCACGGAGTGCTTGAAGGGTGATTCTCTTGTCTCCGCTGGTGACAAGTTCGTAGTTTGATGACATAGCCATGGACCAGATGTCATGAGTTACAGTGTCTTCAATGACAAGCCTGATTTGTTCTTGGGTCGTTATGTCCCAAAGTGACACCGATGGACCAGCGGAGGCTGCGATGAATGTGCCGTTGCATACCAGGGATATGCATGTGGGATTGTCGTTGCTGTGAATGCCCCATTGAGAGAGCGTGGTCTTGGCGGACACGTCCGCACGGTAGATGTAGCCGTTACGCGATAAGGCGAAGAGTTGCTTGCTATCACTGGCCCAGGCGAGAGACTGGTTCAACGAAGAGTTGACTCTGACTGGGAAGTCGGCGAGGAGGCTGCCATTCTGACCGTCATAGACCCGAACAGAGTCACGCTCCCATGTGGCAGTGGCGATGAGGCGTCCGTCGGGTGAAAACTTGGCTGCTGCCACCCATTTGTTATGTTCCAAGGGCCGGAGCAGTTGGTCGCCAGTCGACAGCGACCAGACGCAAGCAGTGTTGTCTTCCGATCCAGTCACGATTTTCGTCGCGTCTGGCGAGACGTCGACAGCACGCACGTATTCCCGGTGTGCTTGGAACTCGGTCACTTTTGAGTGACTCTCTGCATTCCACACCGTCACCAAACCACCTGCCGTCCCACTGACGATCCACTTTCCGTCCTGTGACACTGCGACATTGAGAACAGCACTCCCTGCGCCCATTGGCGTCCCCACTTCCTTGCCATCCTCTATGCGCCAACGTCTAACTTTCCCTTGTCTGTCGCCGCTCACGACGTGCTTCCCGTCAGCGAGGACTGCGACCGAAAGAATGGCATCCAGACTATCGATTATGATCGGCTCTGCTTCCTTTTGGTGAACTATACTGGAAGAAGGATCGTTTTGACTCGACCCTTGTGTTCTCATCAGCATTGTCCTTTTAAATCTCCCAGTGCTCACCATTCTTTGACCTCTGGCGTACGTTGGAAGACATACCCAGCTAGGTATCAGACCGATGGAATGAGGGATGGTGGTCGTTTATCTCCTGTGCATGCCCCTGGTACTATGCGCGTCTTTCCTCATCGAATCAATTCACACACCCATGATCATGTGGTGTCCTCGGCGCTTGCTCTGTCCGAAATGCACGCTTTACCCATCTTTGACAATGAAACATGAAAAGAAAAATGGCCGTCTGCTAGCAGATAAGTTCGAATTCAACACTCTGATTCATCGTTCCTCAAACATCACCCCAGCCGGAGGCGGAACGTGCCTCCGATCGTCCTTTCTATTCCCCACAACACCCCTCCCATACCGTCTCGCACACCGATACTCGATCCTAGACCAGGACCAGGACCAATCTGCGGACCCAACAACGGCGGACTCCGTCGTCCACGTTCGTCTCTATCATAACCCATGCCGCTCTCCACGCATATACTCGCTCTCTCTCTCCCTCTCCCGCTGTTCCCTCTCCCTCTCTCGTTCTCTCCCTTTCTTTCTATCGTGCTGCTTCCGCTCGCCCAGCTCATAAAACGCACCCCTCGCACCACTACTTGGCGAATGTACCAACACAAGGCGGTGTAGGCGTCCCTGTTGACCTTCCAGGGACCGTCCCGCTCTCAGTAGTCACTGCGACCCAGGCGCGTATTCCCTCTAACGCCCACCACTCATCATGGGGGCGAATACCGAGCGCCGTCGAGCCCGACTCCAGGGTACGCGCCATTGTCTTTCCGCATGCGTTTCATGGGCGGACGCAGGTCCTCTGCAGCACCCGGTCCACAACGCGGCGGACTTGGGCTTCCGTTCAGAATGTGCGAGTTCGCCTGCGGCGGTGCATGTGCGTAGGAGGGTGCATGTTCGTCCAAAGCAGGCGTACTGTTACCCCCCACGGTCAAACTGGTTCGTACCCTCGATCGTCGCCACCCGATGACGGCGGATATGGATCTGTCAATCGCGTGCTCAGGGAACGCTCGGGGTCTATCCCTGCCGTATCCATTCGCGAGGGCGGTGGCGAGAGTGGGAATCCAACCCGTCGATCACAGCTGTCCCAGTGCTCTCTTGTCGGGGGTGGCGGCGGTACCTGTCCACCCAGATCCTAGTCCCGGTTTCGTTCCCCATCACGCTCGCGCATATCCCTGTTTCTTTCTCTTTAACGCTCGAATTGCTCCCTGTCTCTATCCGCGGATGCCGGTCTCTCGTGTGGTCGTCCACGCTGCAGGTGGTGCCGGTACCGTTCCCCGCTTGTCGTCGTCAACAGCCCCGTATCAATCCCGCCGCCGTTGCTCAAACGTGTTGCGTCCTCGATCAGTGGCATACCCTCTCACCATGGGGATCGTACACGCCTTCATCGCTGAACAATAGTGGTGAACGCGTCGGGTATGCTCTTCCCCTTCCCCGCTCACGGTCGTGATCGAACATGGATGGGACCTCCGGGTCAAAGATATCCAGCAGTACCAAGCTGACGCTCGTGGTTAATTCAAGGTCATGTATACAATTAATCGTGAAGACAGAAAGAGAGCCACTGAACCGGTCTTGTGGAAGGTTAGCAGCTCTGTCGCGTAATAAGGCACGAGTGAAGCGCCAGCGCAATGTCTTTGGACAAGCGAGGGAAAGTGGCGCAGCGCGTCTTTCTTTCGCGCCACCTCCCGCACTCGCTGGCTCATCGAGTAACGCAGCTCGCGGTCGAGTTTTCGTCTCGCCGACCGACTGCTGCTGCCGGACTACGTCCCCAACAGTCGCGTCCTTCAAGCCGTGAGTCCTACCTGACCGCTGCCGTGGCCTTGCTCCACCAGGTCCCACCGCTGACCGATTGCTGCCGTCGAACTACATCCCCACCAATCGTGTCCTCAACCAGCATGATCGCTGGCCGAGGCTATGCCCCACCGATCATGCTGCGTCGTCCTCCTCCTAGTCCCTGGGCCTGTAGCATTCGCTGCACGCGTCGTAGTACGACTATTGTCTGGGTAAGCAGCTCACCATTGGCCCAGGACAGTTCGTGGAGCCGGACAGCGCTTCGCGCTGCCGCCCGTCCCCACCC
>JBBPNN010000322.1:0-29929 GCA_038090935.1 Hortiboletus campestris
TGCTGGCGCTCTCTCCTCTCTCTCTCTTATGACAATGGTTGCACCATCAGGAGTCACTGCGGAATGCGTTGGGAACAATACTGGGACATCTTCGGATCTGGAAGCTTCGAATCCCCTAGAGGTTTTCGCGCTTCCGCACCAAAGCGGCGCCGGAGGAGGGGGCCTTTGGGATCCGAATCTTTGGCCAAAACAAGAAAGGGGGGAACAAAAGGAACATATAAAAACATCCCTGCGTAGTAACCATGCCAGATTTCGGGTTAAAAAAGGGATAGCATGGCAGTTTGTGACAGTCGCGCACCTAAATTGCCATCCGGATAGCGGCGCCGTTTTCTCCCTGATCCATGGATGCATTTTCCTTATTTTCAATATCAGCGGCACTCTCCGACGCGATCAAAACTTGCACCATGGACCGACTTGGAAACACGACTTTTGGTTCGTTAAGAGGAACGGGGCTTTCCATTCCATGGACACATTTATCGACAGTTCTCTTGGAGAAAAGGCGGCGTATGGGTCGTCGCTTGCGGAAGGCTGTCAAAAGGGTGTGTTCTTGGGAAGGGCTATTGCCTCGGCTGACAGACAGGGCGGGCGCAGATTGGTAGGTAGGGAAAACATAAAGACCAGGTTAAAGAAGAGCAACGTGCTCCGCAGTCCCTGCTTGTTCCCACTCTAGGACCGAAATTCGTCTCATGTACATAATCAAACGTCGCTGTGGATGCCGCCGCAGAGGGTATCCTTCGTTGCTCAGATCGTGTCGTACCTGAGTCTTTGACGGCTCCACTGGCATAATCACTCGTTGGCGGATACTGATCGGAACTTGGACCACAAATACACCGTCGTCAGGCCTCCAAGTGAGAAGGAAAATGTCATTTATGACACATGGATGGAACCGTGTACATCTCCAGAGCACGCGTTCGGCGATTGCCAGGAAACCAACCTGTCAGGTCACGATACGTCCTGCCTTCAACGAAGATAATTGATATCCGTTTTCAACAATATCGCGCGCTGTCTCATCAAAGACCGAATAGGCATGTGCCTCCGCATCAAATCCTAGCAACCATTCTGGCATAGGCAAGTCAAGTTCCTCCGCGGTCTTGTCGCCGATCTCTGCGCGATGCCACTTGTCTCGCGTGGTTTCTCCCATTTGCTGCGCCTTGCACACACGTTCGTACCTAGGCATGGCACGCCATGGAGCTTGCGTCAGTCGTGCATGAGAGATAGTGTACAAACAAATCCTACCGAATTGCTTCGCATGCTCTGGTGGCCAGAGGGACGTTGTCCTTACCCGCCATCTTAAGTGTCACAGCAAGAGTGACACCATCCTCGATAGCCTGGGATGCACCCTGAGTACTCGTCCTTGGATCACCCAGTGAATTGCGATCAATAAACCGTTGACGAGGTAACCAAGAAAATACTTACGGGAGGAATGGGTGAGCAGCATCGCCAATCAGTAAGACCCGTCCATCCTTGCTGACCCAGTTTGGTAGCGGGTCATGAACGATAAGTTTCCAATCCACACAAGATGGGGCCTTGGAGATCACGGCAGCGCATCGTGGGTCCCATACCTTTACAATTTCCAACACGTCTTCAATTCGCCCGGGCAGGCACCAGTCACCCTCGACGTAATCAGTGTCCCTATACACCATCAGCACCAAGAAGACACATATGCACGAGTTAGCCCTTACTTGTGTGTAATCACCCACGATATCGATTCTCCTCCGCGGGAAGACGAGGCGATAAAGTGAACATCTTTACCTAGGATAATTTGAGCCTCTCAGGGTTATGTCTCGACGGTACGCTCGAATTACCAGTCCATGCATAGAGCACATCTCCGTTTTTGCAAAGAAAATCCGTGCGTGGATCTGTGTCCACCCCTTGTTCCTTGGCGTTAAACCATGCTCGATAGACCGCATACCCGGATGGATGTGGCCGATCATGGTACCCCTGTCAAAATTCATCATCATGCGATTGACTTGGAACGTAAATGGTAAATGGTAAATGGACTCACCAATACATACTTGCGCGCACGGCTCTTGACACCGTCTGCAGCAATAACCAGGTCTGCCTGTAAGGTTTCGCCTGAACGAAGGACGACACCAGCCATCTGGTTCTCGTCGTCCTCCCAGTAATCCACGACTTCTTGTCCCATGCGGACGTCTATTCCCAGCGACACCGCGTGGCGAAAGAGAATATCGTGAATCAGCGCACGGTGACCTACGTAACGATGACCTCCGAACATGGGTTCGGGCAGGGGTTGCTTTCGGATGAGGTTACCTAGGTAATCGTGTAGTCGCAACTCTTGAGCATGTGCGCAGATGCCCCATAGCCTATCAAAGACACATCGACCGCGCACCTCGATGACATACAAGGTACGTACTCGTCGTGAATGCCCCAACGAGCGATAATACGACCAACGTTCTCCCCGAGACCGATGATCTAGACAGTGATGTATGTAAGCGCACGTTAATCACCCGAAACGCTGACGTATCGTCAGGAAGACAGGAGAGAGGAGAGAGACGCACATCACCTGTCAATGGCCAAATGATATGCATCAACGACTTGAGGAACGCCATAACCTGAATGAATGCATCTCACCGAGTGTCTTGAGCGTCCCGACCTTTTCCAGCACGATAACGTCGTGTCCCTTGCGCTTGCATTCAATGGCGCACCCGAGACCGGCATAGCCAGCCCCGACGATAATCACGCGGGCGACATCAGGGGCTAGGGAATTATCTGTCATCGTCGAAATGCTCGCGCACGCGGCTGTCTGCAAAAGGCTGGTTGAGGGTGGTCTAGCGGTTTTGGAGTGTCCATAGGTTCCATTTATACTTCTGATAATGACCTATTCCGGGAGTAGTCGGGTAGCCAGCCCGTAAATGAGGTAGACTTAGGAAAGTCTCGCCGCCCATACATATTGCGAAGTTCAAGAAGTAGCCGAACTTGTTCAAATTTGTTGTGCGGCAATGAGCGGCTTGATGGTCGGCGATGTTGTCGGAAACTGAAATCACCGCGCGTACACATATGCAGTCACAACTTCGCCCGGCTGTGTAGGTCAAGTGTTCGGTGTATCGGCCACCGACAGCTACTCCATGTCGCCTTCTTCATTGATCGGTGTCGTGGAGGTTGATTGTTCCATGCGACCTTTCGACAAGGTTAAGCGAGCCTGATTCTAGAATAAGTCTAGCCACGACTCATGTTTCTTCCCTCGCGCAAATCTGGCGGCCCATCCTTGCTCGTGCTTTCCAGTGAAACATATATAAAGAGAAGGGGGGACTGTACCTGGTTCCTTTGGGGGATGGGAGAGTCCAAGGGAACGTGTATTACCAGGACTGGTACCCCTATGAAATGTCGATTGGGAGGAGAATATAACTTCGACTGAGTCCTGTCTGTCTGCCATATCTGAGATCCGATTGGGCGCCAGTGCCGAATAAAGGTATGTATGTACCCTTCATCTGCAAAACACATTCACTCACGTTGACAAATGACAATGCTTACCCCGCCCAAGGGAGAGCTCCGATTGGAGGAGGACCTCACAAAATGGGTATCCCAAACCGAGCATAAATGGGCATTTCTGCGTTTCGCGTGTGCTGAAGAATTAGACAGGTCAGAGTAAAAACCGACTGCGACATTCTAAACAATCGAGAACTTGGCAAGCGAGGGTAACCGATAGCCCGGTTCCTGCTCGATTATCTACGACCATCGGGTAGACTCGCCAATGAACTGAGCAAGACGCCACTGTCAACGTATTCCGTTGGTGTGCCCAGGTGTGCCCTCAGAGCTAGATGACATGTCTCGTATGCTCCGGGACTTGACCAAAGCAGGACGAACTGTTTCCGTGCGAGTTGGAGGACGGCAGTTAACGTGACGCCGCCATCACCAATTGATTGCAAAGGGCTTTGGATAAAGTGAGACGTTTCGTCACATATGACTGACGAAATCAACACACGATGTACAGCATCGCTAGGTAGCACCTCCGCAGGCTTGCTAATCCATGTCAGGAGTAGATTACATCCAATCAGCTTCGGTGCAGGCTGGTGCTCTTGAGGGATGGCAGGAACCCGTCTGTCCGTCAACTATCTTCAGGACTTCTTCCATTTTACTGGGGACGACCATTGATCTAAGGGCGGTGTGTGTGTATCTTCTCTCTGCGGTAACCAAACGTCGTCAAGAAAGTTGGCTGAGCAGACCATTATGAACCTAACTTGTGGCGACCTCACGTCACCCTGTGCAAAACGTCCACAATGCCAAACATAAAATTAAATAAATTAAATAAAACCAAATGCAACTGAAATAAACTTGCGTGAGCAAGGTTTCTCCTGATACCATACTGTGTAAAAATATCGACGTTTTAAAGATAGATCATCATTGGGGATTCGAGAGGGTCGTGGGGTGCGAGAGAAATTTCGGTATGGGTTATAGTGTGGCTATGACGATATGGAGCTCCGTGACGTAATTTGTCTTCCAGCTGATTGTCACTCATTCAAGGGGCTTTGTCCTTGGGGTCCAAGACGAAGATAAAATTTAATCCTTGAAAGAAAACGGATTTCAGAGACTAACATACTTGCAGAAATCGAAGTCTTTAATCCATGCAAGGATCACGTAAACACGTCGGGAAATCCAAAAGTGAGAAAATCTCATTCAGCAGCCCATCGTAATTCCATTGTAAGGACCATCGTGATCGTATAGGTTGCCGTCCCAGAACTCCGGTACGTCACCGACTATGCATTGTGTGTTTGGGTTGTCTTGGCCTGTTCGATGCATATGTGTTGTTCAGAGAGTCCAACCTCAAAGGCAAGCAAAACTTACCGGGACATGCTGCCCACTCGCCGGAATGGATGTGGACCTCTCCAGAGGGGTGGACGAAGCCCATGAACATACCAGGGCAGATTTGGATGGGGTCCTCTTCGTTGTTGATGTGGGTCAAGTGCAAGTTGGCGTCCACATAGTTGGCGAATGCTTGGTTGCCGACACGAGGGAGACCGTAAGCGATGGTCTGGAGGGTTGTTCCGGCGGGTAGCCAAAGAGAGAGATATACTGAGTCGAGAAGCGTGATAGCCGCACCTGTGGGATCAACGTTGACATTGAGACGTGCGTTGCCTTCAGTCAATTACCGGGGAAGCGCATCACGGTGCCTGTAGGTACTCACCCAAAGAGTGCCCGACCATGGTTACTTGCGTTGTGCCGTATTCTGACATGGTTTTCTGCACAGCAGCGAGTACATCCGTGGCAGTCCTGTCACGACGATTCAGGTGGGTAGATACCTGATGGGAGTGAGGTGCAAGTTATACGATGCTTGATCGCTCGCGAAGCCACTATGAACTTCAATGTCAGAGCTAATTCCTGGGAAGAGCGTGGAGTCCAAATTTTTCAGGAAGAAATCAGCATCCGTGACGAGGGACTCCCTGGAAGGTAACGGTCTCAGAAAAAAATTCACGGCATACGACAGCTAAAGTCAGGTCTTACATTTCTGAAGGGTTCGTTCCTTGATGGGCAACGATCACGGTGTTGAGGTTGGGGTCATATCCAACGTACCCTGTGCGTTCGAAGACAATCTGGGCATTAGTCAAGCTCCGCATGTATCAAGAAAGTGCTTTACAGTACTGAATAGACTCACCATTGCCACCAGAAGCGACAGGCTAAAAATCAGGGTTGGCATTGCAGTTGGCTTGGAAGCAAGTCAGCGTTCCACAGATCGCTCGTGCATAGCGCGTCAAATAGACGTACCTCCACAGTTCCATGCAATGGTCTGGGCAGGAGTGCAATATCCAGTACTCGCATAATACGTCGTCAGCACACTTATCGATTGCCTTGCGGAGAGGGTAGGCGAGGCCCGAACCGCCGTGACAACAGGAGGGGTGAGCGCACTTCTCCGGGAATAACCTGTGGGGTCTGGTATGGTGCTTCATGCCAGCAGACCTTTAGAGAGGCCTGCGGGAGCATTGAATGATTAGCAATGATGGCGTAGGCAGAAATCCAGAGTGCCATATAATGAGAATGGTCGGGTTGTCTCGGCAAGCAATGTGCACACTGCGGCATTGAAATAAGTCTATAACTTGTGTGAGCATGCACACACTCGCGTCCGTACTAACAGGGATTCAGATCCATGAGAGAAAAGATATTGGATACCTGTGCATTGATGAGTTATTATCATGAGTCTCCCGGGCCCCTGCGCAGTGTGAGCATATCAGAGGCGTGTTTCTGAGGAGGATACCAATATGGTGCGAGAAGCAAGAAAGGAATGAGCCCAGATCAAGCAAACTCTTTCTTGTCAACAGTGTATGTTGCGCAGAATGAGCGTGTCAACATTGCGATAGATAGGCCAGATTCTAGAAGGGACCATAGAGCGCCCCAGACGAGTGGCTGTCACATCACATTAATGAATACCTATTGTGAAGGCCCCAGCGTTGTATGATTCGACCGGCATTGGGCGTAAGACTGATGACCTGATTGATATGAATACATTTCAGTTCCACAGCATGCTCATCCTTCAGAAAGGACGTACATCTCCTTCATTTAACAAATGAAAAACGTGTCTTGTCTCCACCAAGCAACGATCACTCACCGAGGACTTTGGGCTCGGGGATCCTTCCGAAAATCTTGACTCTACGGCCCTTTCGCCTCCATTGGATAACACATGCCAAGGCACCATGACTGCATCCCACGATGATAACGTCGATGCCCGTGCTACCTGGAGGGGCTACACCTCCGAGATTTCGAAGCTTTGGGTCGGGTTCTTGGTCCGTTCTATGTGACTAGAACGAACCTTCACAGAAACGGGCTCGTTAACATACGGAGAAAGGATCACATCCGTTCCACACTGCATCATCATATATGTTTAACAGTTCACCAGAACAAGGGGTACAATGGGTTACCCAGTGACAAAGATGGTGGTAGCATGATCACTTGAGACCTAGTACTGACGGGTAAATTTGACACGGACAAACTTGAACCTCCCTTGAGAATCAGAGTCAATAATAACTCGACTAACAGAGGGAGTAACGCGTTGTGATTGGGATGACTTCCGTCTTTTTCCTCCCAATTCTTGACGGCGCTACGTAGTGAATGACCACCTTGGCAGTGGAACCCGAAATGCCTCACCGAGAGTCTGCCCTGAGGCCTGAGTGACGACCGTCGATAAGTAAATTACTCATCCCGACTATAATCGCGTACGTGTGCATGCAAACACCGGCACTTGCAGACGAGAGTGAAATCAGAAGTCAGAAGGTAATAAACATATGAAGGTTAGTAGTAGCCGGCGGCGACGGGGTCCGTAAAAACACGTGAATGCTTTGCACCTGGTGTATAAACTGCTTCGGCCAGTAGCCAGCTTGTTCCCACTTCGGTTTGATCTCGATCCTTTACAACAAAACATGTCCGACGCAAAGGCAAAAGTGCTTGCCAAGCATGATAGCGATGTCGTAATTCTCGCTGCAGTTCGAACTGCACTGACCAAGGTCCCGTCACATCACTGCAGCCAACCATCGTATTCACATTCTTTCTGTAGGGAAAAAAAGGCGGCTTTAAGGACACGCGGCCGGAAGAACTCTTGTCTGGCGCATTACGCGCAGCTTACACCAGAGCACGTGTAAATCCAGCCCTCATCGAGGACATTGCTGTGGGTAATGTCCTTCCGCCTGGTGGTGGCGCTAGTGCCGCTCGAATGGCTGCGCTGCACTCTGGCATCCCCATTACTGCTTCGATCAACACCGTCAACCGACAATGTTCGTCTGGCCTCGCCGCCGTTAATCAAATTGCCAATGAAATATCAGCGGGTCAGATTGACATTGGGATTGGTATGCTTCCTCGTATGTTTGGCCGCCACCACTAATGTCGCTTGACTATCAGGGGCTGGCGTTGAGTCTATGACGTTCGGATGGGGCGATGTATCGTTTCCCGATGGCTGGTCGCCTTCTGTTCTCACCAATCAGGAATCAGAAGATTGTCTCATGCCAATGGGTATTACCTCCGAGAATGTTGCCGCCGAGTTCGGCATTTCTCGGGAGACGCAGGACAAGTTCGCCGCACAGTCATTCCAGAAGGCTGCGGCAGCACAAAAGGCTGGGAAGTTCAAGGACGAGATTGTACCACTTAAAGTGACAGTAGTTGACCCGAAATCTGAAAAGGCCAGCGAAGTTGTTGTGGACGCAGATGATGGTATACGCGACGGTGTTACCGCCGAAAGCCTTTCAAAGCTCAAACCTTCCTTCAGGAAGGACGGATCGACCCACGCTGGTAAGCCGACATTGGGTACTTCTGTGATTGCGACTTAATCCAATGCCTTCTAGGAAATGCCTCACAGATCTCCGACGGCGCTGCAGCGGTCGTCCTCGCTCGCCGTTCGATCGCTAAACGGCTTGGCCTCCCCATCGTTGGCAAATACGTTGCTACTGCGGTGGTTGGCGTCCCACCTCGGATCATGGGTGTGGGGCCTGCCTACGCCATTCCCAAAGTCTTGGAGAAGACTGGCCTTTCCAAGGATGACGTGGACTTTTACGAGATTAACGAAGCATTTGCATCACAAGCCGTTTACTGCGTTGACAAGATCGGAATTCCATACGGCAGAGTGAACGTGAACGGTGGCGCTATCGCCTTTGGGCATCCTCTTGGTTGTAGTACGTCGCTTTCGTTATCTTTGCCACCACCGGCATTGTCTCATTCATTCTGCCATAACTATAGCTGGAGCACGGCAAGTTGCTACTGGCTTGAACATCGCCAAGCAGAGGGGTGAGAGGATATTCGTGACGAGTATGTGCATAGGTTCTGGGATGGGAATGGCCGCTGTCTTCGTCAGTGAGCACTGATGATCATCCAGCTACGTTGGTCCATAATTTGTTCTACCACCCTGTATTGTATTTTCAGCTGAGGAAATAATCCACGGCTGTAACCAGGTATTTGTGCAGAAAGAATCGACCAAATATCACTCAGGATGATTAATTGTTGTAGACACACATAGTACCCCTCCTACATTTCATGAATCACAGTCCAAAACTAATGCGGAATATCTCTTTCAAACGGGCCACCACCGACCTTTTGGGATATCGGGGTGATCTTGGGTGAAAGATGTCCTTCTCCCTGGACGGTCGAGGTTCAAGAATCTCCAGTAGGACTGTCGAATGGTGACCAAGGAGAATCCCAAATATCACCCGCTAGGTGCAACTTTCGATGAAGAAAGAAAGTGCATTGTACGCCGTATATTACGGACAAAAGTTCACACGCACGGACCAGGTCTGAAGCGAGCGCCGCATCGTATAAAATTGTGAAACGAACAAACTTTTGAGGTTCCTCACAGTCACCTCGATGTGAAACCGGCGATGGCAGATGCCTGTATGGCCTCGACGGCAATTCAGTCAATGGCCACGGCCAAGTATCGAGAAGAGAGAGACTGCAGGAACTGGGCATGCCGTTTGTCTTTACCTTCCAATCGATTGAGCGGCCAATCAGCTCTTGATACAAATGTCTGGACTATCCTTCTTTTTCAATGTTTTCTGTTTTCTGAAATCATGCTGCGGTGAACATGTACACTGGGTGAGCTGGTAATAAAACATTGATTCAGAGAAGGGTCCAGGTGACAGTGGTGGAACTCGAGGTGATTCGGGTTGTTCAGGGAGGATCGAGTTGGTCTCGGGAACCTCCACGTTAGAATCGGTTACAAGCAATACTGAACAAGCCGCAGCGCTGTAGGCGTAGCATGTTTTGCGTCAATGTTCGACGCGTCGCCGGGTCCTGTGTGGCTCAGTGATTGCCCTAACTTAGTAGTACTCGTCTAATAGTGACCTCATCTAGGTTTGCTACCTACTACCCACCCGACCACAACCGACATGGGTTCCCGAGCAGCCAGACAATTTGGTGAGCTGTTAACTCAATCATCATCAATATTTCTCTCTAAGATACATAGTATGTACTTGAGTGGGAACCAGGGCCATGGCGCCACTGCAGCGTGTTCTGGTATTGCCACGCTCCTCGCAGCGTGTGCTCAGGGTTATGTCTCTGTGCGTAGTCCGCGCTGTGCCATGAGAAATAGTTTTACGAGTGGGGCTATGGCTATTATTCCCTTGTCGCAGTCCCTACCGGGAACTTCAGACGGGATTCGTTGTCGTTGGTCAATTCCGAGACTCGCGTATTCTTGGAGTGCTCTCCGTTCTGTCTCGCCATTAAATGGAATGCCATCCATGGGCTCCGTTCGATTGCTTCATGACCCACTCAAACTTCGATTCCCGAGACGTTAACGACGGCGTTTAGCATAAAACTTTGGGACACCACATCCACATCCACACTTTCAAAAAAATCCACGCCGTCGGAAGTTCGCAGCCGATTGCACGCTCGAACCTGACTCATTTCATCTTCGATATAGAATTTGATACTCGTTATGGTGCGGCCCTGATGCGCACGAGTCCACGAAGTCATCTCCCTTTTATTGAGGTGCGACTTCCCCCGAAGTTGTCACCTTCCCAAGAGGATCCGCGTTCTGCCTGAATGCACTCTTCGTCGAATCCGAAGCACTTCTACGGAGGAAATGGTGTCCATCCACCTACAGTGCGACTTGGTTTCGCGTATTCGATTGACTCCCTAGGGGGGTTAATTGGCTGTTCTGTTATTACCGATGAGGGTGCAGGCGATGTTAGACACGTTCCACGAAAAACGCCCCAACGAATGATGTCTAATCCTCTTTCGGTTTGTCCGATCAGCGTCTTCTCTTGCTCCTTTAATGATTGGGCAAGCGGTCGATCTTCTATCGTCTTAAGCAGACTGAGGTTGGTGAAAGAAAGGATATGCCTCTTCTCTCTTTGTTTTTTCAAGGACAGCAAACCAATCCCTGGATTTTGCGCGTTGCCACACGAAGTATTTCTATTTTCCGCTTGCTAGATATATTGACAGTGCTCTTATCATGATGGCAGAAATATGATAAACTTTGCGCCACTTGTGAGTTTTTCCCAGACGTTTACCATGGGCCACTGTTGGCCCATTTGGTAGTTAACCACGGGCGAGTAGGCACGATCAAAGATATCAGTGAAATTCCCCCACCGAGCCCAGGTACGAATGCGCCAAATATGTCGGTCTGTCGTTCATGCTGACCGCGTGTCATGAACGGCATCTCATAGATGGGCCAAAGGACAAGCCCCACGAACCAGTGCGATTTCCACAGGACGCCGATAAGTACTAGTTGACTGCACCCGTGCCCCCCCTCTCCCCCCCAAGACTTCACCGGTTTCTATGACTGATAGGAGAGGGAAGATGTCGTTTGTACATTAGTGGTCACATTCCACCCATTGGCATGACACTGGCCCGTTCATAGTGAAAACTACGCAAACAACCCTTTTGCGCGATTTATCTAACCTATTAAGTGGTTATGACGACCCACTTTGGTTCTTGTTCTCCCTTTCCTGGTCGCGACCTAGACTGCCGTGGTCCTTAGAACGCTGTTTACAGGTCCGACCCCAAGTTGTCCCTCACAACGCGCATATCAATAGCAGGTAAGCCGCAAAGCGGATATTGAAGATCCAAATTTGAGAACCAATGGCTCGGATCACCAAGAGTCGGATGTGACCCGCCGGCGTCACCCACTGACCGTGAAGTTGTCCGAACTGGATCTAGCATTATAGCACTATGGACAGAACCCGTTCCAGAGCCGCTTCACCGCAAGATTCTTGAATGGGCGGCCAATCAGGGTGTCGTCGCCGTTCGTATTCCTGGCTGTTGGACTGACAGAGAAAGATTGGATATCCCCATCGATGCGCCACTGCCACAGAGCGGCGGGAAAATTATCTGTCGCTTGCATGGTGAGGGTTACATCGCCGTCTCTGCTCATCCGACTGACTCTCCTATGGGGATATCTAGGACCTCCATGCAGACCTGCTCGCAGTTCAGGTGGATATTCCAGATTGAGTATCTGCTTTCAGGCTCCAGCGCTGCGCCGTACCCCGTACAGAACCCTTTCCCCACAACCCTGTTCGACGCACTTGCAGGGCGCAAGTGCCTCATGAATGATCTTTGAATCGGACCAAGTGACACCCGCCCCGGAGGATCCAACCGGAGGGGATCTTGTACCCACATTGTCCGCTATTTCATCAGACACCGGAGCGGAGGGGACTACTCCCAGCTCCGCTCGCTTAATTTTGTTGTCGCCATGGATAGGCATGGGGGTCACTCGTGAACTACCCCTGGATTGGCGATGCTAAGTATTGCATATATCATCAAATACGCTCGGATGGGGTCTGCACGGCCGAAAGGAATATCCCAGGCTGGCCCCAGGCAAACGAGGTAGTAATAATACTGCGGACACAAATTACTATATTCCCCGAGCTTCGTTGCCTTGCAGCGAGGTTCAATTTGCAAATTTCCCGAGGACGTTCATCAACGCGGGTGGTGTGAGACCCTCGTGGATCAGATAAGGACGTCCAAGAAATAGATGCAGCGGATATGGGCGAGGGTTGGCCGAGTAACTTAATACCAAGCACCGGATGATAATCATGTCTGCCCTGGTTTTGAGTTTCATGAACCGGAGCGTAGCAGGTTTACCGGGTAATGGGTCGCCTCGGCTCATTTTACTTGTTCGGCATCGTTCAATTGTCTAATGGAGGAGGAGAACTACACCTTACATAGACCGTCCCTGGAAAGGATAGTCGGCAGTGCTATAGCCGGTAAGAAAATTAATTCGGTTATTCTGATCATTTTCCTCGACGGACGATCGGAAGCCACGAAAAAAGAGTAGACCCGTTCGTGTCACGATGATTCTATCTGCAAGTCGTGAAAGAAGCACAAAACGAGGTGTTCCCCCAGTCAAGCTCATCCAGTGGGCGAATTTCACCTTCATCGGAGTTCATGCGCCTAAACAACGCACCTATATGAACGCTGACACCGTCCTTATGCGATACGTCCAGTGACCGATGCTCCTTAAGTTAATAGGACTTGCTGTGCATTTCACTCGGTGGTTCTATGAGTCATCGCATGATACGATAGACGGACTGAACTTTGCGCGGTCCGAGGCGAGCAACTTGAATGAAAAGTTTGCCGAGGACTGTTGGAAAAAGGCAGTGGTCGCTTGCTCTGGCAAGGAGGTTGAAGTAATCGCATCGGAAGTTGCGTCCGGTTTCACCTAGGCTTGCCTGTTTCAATTGCACGTATCGATTACACCGCTGATCGCGATCAGAGTTCATTCCGCCGCCCGGCTGGGTCGGACAACTGTAGACTAGTGTCCCTGATATCAAAGTTTCAAGATCCATCGTGCTGCGATCGGAAACAAGCTGCGGAAAGGAGATAAGAATACAATTAGGTGCACAGCATACGTCAAGCATGCTGGAAATGCATGTCCGCTATGCACCACAGCTTGCAACAATAGAGTTCTCATGACGAAAGTACGAAGATAGCGGACGATGTAATACCGCTCAGGGACAGTGGCAACACGCAATGAATTATCGTTTCGTCAACATGATTGTATGCTACATACATTGTATCTCCATAGCGGCGATAGAGGAACTTCAAGTTGGGAAGTTTCATGTCAGTGGTGTACAGGGTCGTCAATGAATTGGAAAAGGTCATCGTCGAAGCAATGCTGACCTATGAGTGTGACTTGTAGTCCAAGAAGCTTGTCCAGAACACCTCGGCGATGTGGTCGACGAGATCCCAAGCGAAAGAATCAGGGGATAAACCTGCCCTTCTGCCGATGCACTCGAACCCAATCGACGTCTCGACGACTCGTCAGTCGTGTGAAAAAATGGTGACATCTTTTACCTGGGATCTTTATTTTGCGCTTCAAAGACGGAGATTACGGTATCAAGGCCTTTACAGGAGTTAGCGGTTACAGGTATCTTCTTCGTCTAACCCTGATAGGCTTTTGCGGGGAAGCGGTTAGCAGCAGAGGATCTGGGCGGGCTCCCCATCGGACACCAAGAATGTTAGATGCTGCGTGGCGTTTCGTCGATACGATGTTGCCGACAGAGTATGTCTTGACTCTTCTGACGAGGAGCCACCACAGGACAACGAGCACGTAACCTGTGAACAAACCTTGGAGCTCCTGCGTGTACACCGGCGAGCCAAAATGGGTTACTGGTCGAGGGTGTAATGGATGGTGCGCCAAGTTTGGAATGTGGGTTGGCATACACAGCAAACGTTTCAACCCCCCGAGGAAGCCATATACTATTCGAGAATAAAAGTAGCTGTATCTATGAAGCGGGATATCAGGGTAGAAGCGTATCAGAAGAGGCAAGTGAAAAGCGTGGTCAACATGGGTCGGATATTATCGCAGCGCCTCTGGGCGTGCCTGTGGTTACCATACTTATAAACGATTGAATTGGCGGCAAGTGGGTCCATGGCGCAAAACGTCGCATTTGGAAATGATGATCAAATATCTTTTCACCTCGTGTTGAACGCACCTAAGCGCTGATATGATGCTGGCTACGTGTCATGTGCTCATGGGTAGAGTAAATGGACGAAACGGAAGTTGGCCGCAAGGCAAGGGCACGCATGGAAGCGAAGATGGCAGCGGGCAACATTGGCATTCCATGGATCTATCATTTGGACTTGGTAGCGGGTCTGGATGGAGTAAGTCTCATCCAAAGTGAATTCATGATCCGGGGATGTAACGGCGCACAGCACCGTCTATCCGGTCATCGCGGGTGTACGGATATGAAAAGATCGATCGTTTGGAGGATGCGATGGAGAGTAATTAAGGAAAATTTTGTTCAAGGAGCGACGAGAGAAAAAAGTGTTGTCAAAGTATCGAGGTTTTTCAATGTGGCGGCCGCACACGACGGCGTAAAGGACGAGGACACTGCGCCGAAAGAGGCAGGCTTGGCAAGTTTATGGTAACATTACTGCATACAAGGGCCGTACTATATCAGCCCAGTGCTGGTCGACAGGCTAACAGAAAAATATAACAGATCATAGATGTCAGTGTTCTTTCCGGAGATAGACGGACTCATCTTACCGATGATCACTCCATGCAAAAGCCAAATCCACACCTTTTTACGGAACTGAAATTCGTCGTGCCTATACTTTTTACACATCCCGCACCACTCGCCACCTCCAGTCTCACAAATAGCCACCATAGGCAGAAATATATATATATATCCCGAAGAACTTACTCCGCAGGTCCGAATCTGCTGGAAATTGCCGTCCGCCGGAAGCTGCCAAGGTAAAGTTTATTGTTCGAACCTGAATGTGAGCACAGACATCAGAACTGTCATTTCAGCAGAAGACCGGCTGTTCACTCCTGCATGTCCCGAGCGGGTCTTTCTGACATCCGGATTTTATTAAGATTGAAGCTGACCCACTTGTTCGCTTATATAGCGGGGCTGTAGCCACATCGCCCGTCAATCGCTCGCTCAGCTTTTAAACTGCTGGCTGCCTTTTGGGTTCGTGTGCTCCACTCTACCGCATTTATCTGTGCATTTCTCCTCCTGTCTTGCTGATCCGTGCTCTTTCTGTCTCTATGGACCCGGACAGGCACCTGCCCATTCCTGGGCGTAAACATCCTCGAAATCCGCCTCCCATGATGTCTCCCTCTGCATCTGATACCCAGGCGCGTTCCATCGCGCCGTCTGGGACCACGTATCAGCCTTCTCTCCCATCCATACGACAGCTCCACCCCTATCTTCCACCCTCTGGAGCTACGCAGCCCCATCTACCTGCCCAGGATCCGCCATCATATAGTTACGCACCCCTCAGTGCCTACGCTGGTCCTTCAGGATCGACAGATCCTCATTCCACCCAACAAATGCCATCTCAGAGTAGTATGTATCCCCGAAGCGAAGGTCTCGATTCAGAGCCCGAGGGCGAAACGGAGCAGCCTGGACCGGCTAAAAAGAAGCGGCGGCGGCAAGCCCTGAGTTGTAATGGTACGTTTTTTGGACGTCATACTTCGCGCAGATCCTTCTTGACGCAGATCGCCCATTATGCACGCGGATGCTCAATTGACGCCTTTCTGTCGTGGACGAAACTTGACCATGCGGCTCAACAGAATGTAAAAGGCGGAAAATCAAATGTGACAGGTCGGGGCTTGTAGTCTTATTAGGTCTCGAGAAAGCTGAGGCAGTTTTTTTTTTCAGGGCGCAACCGTGTGGCCCCTGCACACGACGCGGTGAACAGTCAAAATGCCAGTGGCGTACCTTGGAGCCTGTGTATGTCAAGTTCGCTCTCCAGTTTCAACGGAGGCACTCACGTCCAGGTTCCAGAGACAAATATGTTACCCGAGCAGAGTACGACGAACTGAAATCCCGTAGCAGGGCAGAATATGATGACCTCAAGGCGAGGTTAGATCACCTGGAGAATATGGTCTCGCGCATTTTCTCCGCCCCACCTGGCGCCGTTAACGTGCCGTTATACTCAATGCCTCCCGATATGTCAAGTGCTCCACAGTCTGAAAACATTCCATATCACGCTGGTCATGCGTCAACTGGACCAGTGCTGTACTCGCCCGCTATGCCCCCGTCGTCCTCATACCAGGCCGAACATGCACCTAAACCTCCACAATACTCCCCTCATGTAGTTACATCAGGGACACTCCCGGCTCCCACTCCCACACCCACTCAACCTCATCCTCCTGGGGGAGGAGGCGGTGGTGGTGGCGGACCAAGTCACGTCCGACGTGTTTCCGCATCCGAAACCAAGTCTCCAACCGCAGTAAGACAATCACCTCTCTCCCTCGCCTCCATTACATCTCCATTCAACACCGATGCGCAGTCAAAAAACTGCCACGCGCAGACGCTCAACTTGCCGGGCGTGCGTCTGCGCCTAGTGCTTCAAGAAGGATGGAAAGGCCTGGCAGCGGCAATGGCGGGCTGCGGCACCCGCAAGCGGCGATGGAATACCCACCACATTCGTCAGCGACGAGCGTCGTCTCGGACGTTGCCATGGAAGGACCATCCGGAGCTCCCATGGCTCTCCATTTACCCGGACCTTCGTCATCGTCTCGGGGGCGGTACGGAGACACAGGTGTAGGTCACCCGGGACATGGTTCAGGCCGAGATGTGAGGGACACGAGACATGGTCCTTCCACGTAGCGCCAACGGCTCTTACAAGTTTTTCCGCCGCCTGCCAAATATTAATATCTCGTCCAAACGAGGGACGACGCGCATGGAATCATTCACTACCCATTCACCTGTGCAATGAGTTCCGAATGATCCGGGTTCCACACTCCACAACACGCGATACGCAACATTCCTACAGATATCATCATCTCCAATTCACTTGTACGGACATGAATTTCACGACCTGCTTCTTTCTCCCTCCATAGCCACTCAAACTTCGCACCTGCTCCGTTCATGAACATTGTTTTTTTGTCACGCATTTACGACATACGCATTCTGCCCATTACCAGAGATCATCCTGTCGTAGTTACACTACGTCCCCCGCTGAGTAGTAGATAATTTGGAACGTCCCGATAGGTCGTCCACCATGATTTCCACAACGTAAACATTACTCCCAAACTAACTTGCCCCGATCGTCCACCGTGGCTTGCATACCACCGCTTGGTCGTTTCCCCCCACCCTGTTGAGATTGCTCGATGATCCGGAGTCGCTCCAATTCGCGTTTGTGCTTTGCGAGTCCCTCTAATCGCGCTACCTCTGCTTCCGCCTTGGCAGATTTGGCAAGTTCCTTCTTGCGCGCGTTTTGTCGCTGCTTCTTGGTCATGGTTTCTGACGTCGCTGGTGTGTGTGGTTCAGAAGTCGTCGTTGTCGTTGTCGTTGTCGCCGTCTGTGAGGGCCCTAATTTATTATTATTATCATGAACGCCAAGGAAAGAGGAGGGAGAATTGATTTACGGGTACGGTTTCGACTCTTGACGACGCCCCATTCCCCTTCGTCTTCTTGATCGGCATCGTGGACGAGCAAGCTGTCTTCGACGACGTCTCCATAGTCCTCCCAGGAGAAGCCTGGAACGGGCGTCTCGTCCGCCCGAGGCTGGACCCGCATGACGCGTGCCAAGGTGGGGAAATCGGACTGTTCCAGCATCCTGAGAGAGAAAACCAAGTTCGGCCCATCAGCACCCACCCACTTGAACAAACATGCAGGGAATTCATCATCGAGGGGATGCGATGAACGCAAGGAATTAATATAAAGTGAGAAATGAAAAGAAACAGCCGGCTAAAAAGCACGCGAACAAGAAAAAGAAATCGAAAAGGAAACTTACCCCTCGACGCCCGTTTTGGTCGGTCTCGGGACGAGTTTCTCGGCGAGAGTACGCTGCACGAGGCCCCCACGTGCTCCGCGCATGTCAGCAATGACGTTGTCCGTACGCTCCAACACAGGCGAATCGCTCGCTGTGGATGCCAGATCGCTGCTCGTCATGTCCATTGCGTCCGCAAGCCCTCGAGCTTGTCCATCTGTAGACATGGACATCTTGAGACGGCGATGGTCGACGTGCGTCCACGAACTGTCGGTGTCCAACGACAAGGAGGGAGAGAGGCTAATCCCACGAGGCTCTCGAGACGGCACATGCACACGCGCCTTGGCGTGAAGCTCGGACGGCGGTGCTGGCCTCGTGCTGGCACCAAGGCTCCCTTTTCCCATCGCACGGGAGGAAGCCAGCGCGGCACCAGACACAGATGGAGAGAGAGGCACCGAAGCGTCGGTGCTATCGCCGGAGCGCGGCCCATGCGCGGCAGCACGTCCAACGTCCGTCACCTCCCTGCCCGCCTCTGAACCCACCTCCTTGTCCTCGTCCCCATCCTTACTCTTGCCTGCCTTTTTCTTCTTCTTCTTTGTCTTGGTCTTCTTCTGACTGTCTCCTTGCTTGGACGCCGTCCCGGCTGGAGAAGCTTCCTGAGGACCCACGTCCACACCCGTACCCGTACCCGAATCCACCTTTCCACCCGCACCAGCACCCTCGAAATCGCCCGGCACGACGACCGCTGCTCCACCTTCAACGTCAGATTTACCTTTGGCTTTGGCTTTGGCTTTATCCCCGCCCCCACCCTCACTCTCACCCACCTCACCCTCGCCCTCGCCCTCACCCTTGCCCTTCTTCTTCTTCCTCCCCTTTCGCGTGGTATTGACAGCGCTCTTCACCTCGTCCTCGTCCCATGCACGCGCTCCATCTGCACTCGTCCGTGTGGAATGGGTATGGGTATGGGTATCCTCGTGGGTGCCGGTGCCTAGTAGCTGGGCCAGTCGGGTATGATTGAAAGCATAGACGGCGCCGAGAGAGAGACCTGCGACGAACACGCCCGCAACCGTCGCCGCAGAGGGCGTCGACGAATAGCCGGCCGTCTGCATGGGGGATGGTAGGATGAGTACAAGGTGTTTAAGAGGTGATACGTGGTGTCCGTCGTCGCTCGCGAATCTGGATCAAGAAAAGCAAAGCACTGCTCGATGCTCTTGTGGGCCCGTCGTCGCCTTGATGTGGCCACGCGTAAACACGCACATACAACGCGCTCACAACGAAGATAAAAATAAACATGGACGCAGAATTCGATTCGTCATAAATTACTCGTTATCTTATATCCGAGAACCAAGTCGACTTCATATCTCTCACTATACATATGTAACACAGCACACCGTGACTGACCCCAAGAAAAGAGAGATATAACAGAGAAAAAAAATAACAAGGAAAAGGCAATAGCAAGCTTCGTTCAAAAGCACTTTGGGTTAACGTACTGTAGTAATGAGAGGATTCAATCAATGTCGGTATTCTGGAGAGTGAAGGAGGATGGTGTCGCAATAGATACCGATCTCCGGCTGTGCGTGAGATGGTTGAAAACAAGGGAAAAACGATCGTCGAGGTATGTAGATCAATGTGACGAGTGCAACCATGGACTATGGATGCGAGAATAGGATGTTAGAGCGCAGGGGAAGAAAGAAGCGATGTAAATCTACAAAAAGAAAGAAAGAAAGAAAGCGCGAAGTCAGTCCCAGCCACGTAGGAACACGTCAGAACTCGGAATGTGTTGAAAGCCGCATGCTGTCCGACATGAGCTCCGCCGCACCCTTGATATGTAACGTCCCACCAGCCTTGTCGCTCTCGGCCAACAAGTCGTTCCAAATATCTGCCTTTTCCCGCTCGCTCAACGGGGGCCTGCGCGGCGCGTCGAGTTCACGGAACGTAAGTCGTGTCCGTGTGTGTGGAGACGCGTCTTGGTCTTGGTCACGTCCGGGTTCGGGGGACTCTAGTCGTGCGGTCATATCGCTCTGCCCACTTGGCGTTCGGTCCATTTGTCGTACACCCCCAATCCCAATCCCAATCCCAACAGTACCATCCACTTGTTTGACCACCATCGGATGCGAAAGCGAACTCGCCACGCTCCCACCCCCTCCACGCCCCGGATTCTTCGATGGTCTCGGCGGTGGCGACAGCGACACGATCCCATCTACCATCCGTGACTGTCCAAGTACAACTCCGGGGTTCTGATACGATGCGCGGGCACTTCCGGGAGCAGACGTGGGCGTAGAAGAGGGTCTCGAAGAAGGTGATTCCCAAGAGCACGTCTGACGAGATGGCGAAGGCAATGGCACATCGTCATCCTCGGCGTCCTCCACCGTCTTCAGACCAGCGGGTACAGACGTCGACCGACGGGGAGATCGCTGCAACGGCAGCGATGACATGCTGGGCTCAGTATTTTCGACGTGGTCGTCGCCTAAACGTAACTGCTCAAGCGGTGCGATGATGTGTCGATCGAGCACGGATTCTGGTGTGCGAGTTACCACCACAGCCTCGCCATAAGAGGAGACCGAGGAGCGTGCTGAATGGGTCTTGCGAAAGAACTGCATAGAGGCGACGTCGGATGAGTTGGGCGGCGTTGAGGTTACCAAGCTTGGTCGAGCAACAGCCATGTGTTTCGGTGCCGTGGGGGTCCGGATGTGGTCCTTGTCGGGCGAACTCGATGATAGCTGGTGGCGTGACAGAGGTTCGTTGCTGCGATCGCCTTGGTCCCCCTTCTCGAGAAGCTCCTTCGGAATAGCAGGCACGGGCGGAACGGCCTTGACAGAGTGGAATCGATCCCGTAGACCTCCCGTACTAATCTGCCGCACCAGCCGCCACAGCTTTGGGCCCTCACTCTTTTCTCCCTTCTCAGACCCCGACGGCGCATGACCCGGAATCGGACTTGCCCATGCGTCGTCCCCCGCATCCGGGACACCATCCATGGATTGCCCAGTCGCCCGCAGGCCCGTCTTGTCAACTCCCCACATACCCTGGAGGCTAGGCCGCCCTTTCGAATGCCATCTATCACGCAAAGGCGATCCCTCCGTCACCACACCCTCACCCTTGATCTTTCGCCACCGAGTCGAGAGCTTGCGTGTGATACCATGACCACCCGGGTCGGACATGGATGGCTGGTGCGAAGAGATGGCCAGCGACGTAGTGAAAATGCGTTGATCTGCTTCAAGCCAGCCCAACCGATCATCTGGACTACCCGGTTGCGCGCGATGCTCCGAGGACGAGCCAAAGACGGTATAATAAGGCGTTGGCAAGGGCTTCGGGTGATCTTGATCGTATCCTCCATCGTGGGATGCACTGGAGTTCATCCGGTCGTCGATCGATAGTTTCGGAGGGCTAGGCGTGTCGTCACGATGGAGTTCCTGTTGCTTATAGGCCTCGGCGACGGCACCGGCCGGGGTCAGTGGGAGGGGCACCCCGCCTTGGCGAGACATGTCCTCCTTGGGTGGTAGACGAAGAGGGTTTGCATTGTCCTCATTTGGACGCGAAGGACTGCTCATGCCTCGCTCTTGTCCTTTAAAGAGCTTGGCAGAGCCGCTCGGACGGCGTCTCAGTACGTTGCGCGTTTTAGGCTCCCTTGCACGAGTTGGGGGTACGTTTCGGAGAGATACGCCGAGATTTTCTTGACTCGGTGGCAGACCACTGCCCATTCTGGCATCATAAATTTTGGGAGTTGCTTCGCTCGCATATCGACGGTGTGCATCTGTGGATGTATTAGAACCGCGGCCAGGGCTGGGCAGGGCGGGAGCGACGCTACCCGAGATCTCCAGATCGGGTGGACGTGATTTCCGAGGCGTCATGGACCTTTTGCCGGCGACGGCAGGAACACGAAACGAGCTGGAAGACGCTTCGTTATCTGGAGGCATGGTCGTGGCTGAATTCAAGGAGAAGCGGGATGGGGATGGCATGGCATTTCTAGAGAAAAGGTTTTTAATGCTCTCGGCCAGTCGTGAGTGGGATCGTATGTGGTGGTCGACTGGACTGGTGTCGCTACCGGCTGTTGCGAAAACGAGGGGAGAATGGGGAGCGGTCAGAGGTCTATGTGAGAAGTAGCTGGAAGGGCGTTTGCCAATTCGTGGTGCAGATGCTTGCGGGTCTGATTCGGTCGTGGATCGAGACCACGGGGAGACGGGATGGGAAGAGCGAGAGGAGGCTGAATCGTGTATTGGAGAATAGGCAGAAGAAGGGCCGGGTATCAACAAGCCAAAGTCGGATCGATATTTTGATTCTGCGCTGGGGACTGATTCGGAGGTTGCGGATGAAAGTGAACCCGGGAAAGGGCTGCAATGCCCAGTGGAGGGCGAAGTCATGGGCGTAGAGTGGGTACTTGCGTGAGAGGCGCGTGTGGGCACTGATGGGGTAGGTAGATCATCGTGATGGGAGTTTGTGGTTGCCAGTGACTGGGAAGAGATGCTGAGATCATGGGCATAATGACGGTGGAACAATCTGCGGGGTCCGTCTTTGGTAGAGGAATGATCGTCGGTGGAGCAGGATGCACTGCGCTCGCGGGGGCTCGGGGCTCGTGGCAGAGGGAACATGATCTGGGACGACAATGTAAGTAGATGGACGGGAGCAAAACGGGAGGCAAACCAAGACGAACAGTGGGAAGAGCGATGGTTGAAAATGCGCAGACGCTAGAAACGGATGTCCAACAATAGCCTGGAAAGAGGGATGATGAAGATGATCGAATGAACGCGGAGAGAATGCGGGGACATACATAATACTCGCCACGGCAGTACTTGAAGCCTGATGCAGATGGACGATCTGTAGATGAAGAAAGGAAAGGAAAAAAAAAAAAAGGCAGGGCAGTTGCTGGTTCGGTAGGAACTTGGACCAAAAACGGGGCAAACAGAGTACGTAGGGGCGCGGAGCCAAAATAAAGTTACTTCCGGAGTAGTCAAAGAGGCTGGGTCAAAGTACTTGGCGTGCGAATGAGGGGATTGGGTGTTTAGATCGAAACGAGCGACGGGTTGATAAAGAGGAGGGAGAGGACGGAAGCGAGCCGGTTCGCTTGGTTACCAATCACCCTCCTTCTATCTCCACTGTTCGCAACCGCACAGGTCTCAACGATGCTGCGCTAGTCCAGCCGCATCTCATTCCTCCACCATCATGGCCATTCCCGTCGACGTCACTCCCAACCACCCCCTCGACCAGCAGCCGACAATTGGTTTGATCGGCATGGGTGCCATGGGCACCATGTACGCCAAACATCTCTCCGGCGCCGGCTGGAAAAAGTACGTTCCTTCTTCTCATCCTCGTTCTTGCCAAGCCGATCTTTCCTACGCCCAAAGAATCAGCATCTGTGATCTTCCCGAAAAATACGAGTCATTAAAACACACCTACAAAGGTACCTGCTTCACTTCAAACCCAATACGTTTCATTCTCACGATCCTTTTGCTAAGACGTCCCCGGAATCACTGTCCACAGAGACGGGCATGCCGTGTCTCGGATCTCGGATTTTATCATGTACTCCGTGGAAGCAGAGTATATCGATCGCGTGGTACAACAATACGGCCCTTGTAAGTGCTGCCCATCATACGCTACCCCCACCCTTATGCTATATTTAGCAACAAAGGTTGGCGCTATCGTCGCGGGCCAGACCTCCGTCAAGGCACCGGAAAAAGCTGCCTTCGAATCCCATCTCCCGACAGATGTTCACATTGTCTCCTTACACTCCCTCCACGGACCCACCGTTTCCCCGGTTGGCCAGCCATTGGTGCGTCCTTGGTTACTCCGCCGCCATTCACCCCCAATTCTCATCTTATCCCGTCCTCTAGGTCATTATCAAGCACCGCGCCACAGATGAAAGCGTCAGGGTCGTCGAGAGCATATTAAGGTGCTTCAAATCGCGTTTTGTCTACCTCACGTATGAGGATCATGACCTTGTCACCGCCAATGTCCAAGCCGTCACTCACGCTGCTTTTCTCACGTAAGTCTCTCCTTTGCCTTTGCGACTGACACGTTCTTATGTCTCTCACACTAGTATGGGTACAGCATGGGCCGCCCAGCGCTCGTACCCCTGGGAACAGGGCCAGTACGTCGGAGGTATCGAAACCGTCAAAGTCAACATCATGCTTCGGATCTACTCCAACAAATGGCACGTCTATGCCGGCCTCGCTATCCTAAACCCCTCGGCCAGGATTCAAATCGATACCTACGCTTCTAGCGCCACAGACCTCTTCAAACTCATGCTCGCCGGGGACCATGCCGGCCTCCGACAGCGCATCTACAACGCCCGCGAGAAAGTCTTTGGAATCAAGGAAACAGAGGAAGGCGGGTCGACGCCCATCTTCCTTACCGAGGACGTCCTCGACCGGTTCACAATCGGAGGGAGTCCCAAGCGCCGTACGTCCTCGGCTACAGGGACCGCCGCACCGCAAATCAACTCGCATCTCGCACTCCTCGCCATGGTGGACTGTTGGGCCCGTCTCTCGATCCAACCGTTTGATCACCTTGCGCTAGCGGCGACCCCCGTGTTCCGGATGTGGATCGGCGTGGCAGAGTACCTCTTTCGTTCGGTGTCTCGTCTGGACGCGGCAATCCATGCAGCCCTGTACGATGTGACGCATAGATCGGATGATTTGGAGTTTGTCGTCGCGGCTCGGGGATGGTGTCAGTGTGTCGCGTTTGGCGACCTTGAGTTGTACAAGGACAGGTTTATGAAGACGGCTGCATTCTTTGAGTCGAGGTTCGAGGAGGCCAACAAGATTGGTGGGGCAATGATCAAGGCGATCCTCGAGAGCAATGGCACGACAAAGTAGCTCTGGCTGGGCCCTTCTTGTGTATGATACCGTCATTTTGTCGCCTACATAGCCATATTGATCACGTGACATCGTGAATCGGAATTACCAAACTTTGTGTGATTGTTAGTGTCATGCCTCTGTCCAGGTCGTCCAGCGTCCCATCTTCTTCGACAACGCACCCATTTCAAAATGCGACCGGTCTTCTAGTCGTCATCCCAGACAAGATCGACGTTGAGGAGGAATCCCGCTTTTACGACCAACTCTGCGACGTGCGTATGCCCCAGTTTCTAGGCAAGACTGAACCTGACAAGGACCCTGAACTGCAGGAACCAGACGGCCGTGCATCACGCGCCTCGATTCACCACTCTCAAGGCCCTCCTTCTGTCTTTTCGCACGACATATGGCTCGGTGACAACTCGGGTGAGAGTCGTGCATTTGCGAGGGACGTCCATATCAGTGGCTGGACCAACGTCGGCGATAAGCTTGGCGGCGCATACGTTGGTACGTGTCTCCCCCCTTTTTGCGTCATCGGTTCGTGTTGAGGTTGAACGCGCGTGTGGGGCAGTATACGATTGTGTCATACGAACGAAAGAGGTTGGTCCCACTCCCCCCCTTCCACTCACGTTTTCACCACCCTCGTTCCACCCAAACTTGACAGGGCACGACAATACACGCACATAAGCGATACAGTGCCTTTCTCAAACTCTACCAAGCACTCCGGAAGAGCTTACCCGTCCGTCTCTCTTCCTTTGCCCCCGCGTCGCCCGCCCTCACGTCGTTGGATGTTTGCTTACAGCCACACCAACAACACTTTGTACCCGCACTCCCCCCGAAATCGCCCTTTTCACGCTACCGACCCGTGTTTCTAGACCACCGACGGCGACAGCTGCAGTATTGGCTTTCTGCGGTGTTGTTGCATCCCGAGATTGGGGCGTGTCAGGCGGTGAGGCGGTGGGTCATGGATTGAATGAGTGATGATTCGCGTGGGACGTGGACGTCTCTTTTTTATTGCTTTTTTATGATGTCGAGTGGTGTTTATTATAGACCTGTCGGTTTGGAGTCGGGATCTTTTTCTATATCGTACATGACTCCTCCGAGTGTTCTGGAAATAATGGTGGGCGCAAGCTGCCAGACATTGCGCATTGTTCAATGAACTACAGTCGTTGGCATCATTGTGGAGTCTGATCTACGATGCTCCTTCCCTCCCCGAAATCCGAGATTGGCCAAGGGAAAGTACTAGTTATGCTGGTGCGATGAGCCTTTCGGAGTTGAGCGTTGAACCTGGCTAAAGAAAAATGATCTTTGGTTGCAATGACCCGACCAGTGCTCTCCAGTGCTGGGGAACCTGTGGCGTCTGTCAAGGGAAGACATCTTGAAGGATCGATCGATACGTCGAATGCACAGCCCCATAATAGACTTGTCAACGATTTCGATTTCGATATCGTGTGAGCACATGGTTGTTGTTCTTTCATCCCGAAATGTGTAGCTCTGGTTGGGTGCTATCATGATCGTGACCGAGAAGTACCGAACGCAACACCGCATCTACGAGGAAGTTTATCATTTGTCATTGTCCCCGAAAAAAAAGGGTGAGGGCTCTCATCAAAGGTTATCGTGATCATTGAATCCGATCATGTCACAGTTGACAACGTTGACCATTGTGCCCTTCTGTCCAACGTGAGTGCGCTAGGCGCTGCTGGGCGCCGGACGGGTCAATCGACGGGTCCGGCACACAGCCATTTGACAGGCTAAATGGGATGGTTCTTGCCAAGGGCGCAGCGCGTGCGCGCTTGACCTCCGTGCCTATCTCTCAATTTCATTCCCCAAATGCAGTATGTGTTGTCGATGGGGTTTCGGCAAGTTTGATCCCGCGACGAAAGTGAAACAGTTTCCAGAACCAGCATCAGTGTGATCCCAAGGTGCCCAGTGAATAATCGGCGGCCCTGGCCGCCGTCCCAGCGCTCCGAGGTCACCTCGCCCTTACCCGCGAAGTACATGTTTGTGATTGTATCGTTGGGGTCATGGGAAGCAAGTTTAAAGATGCTGTACGGTGCGCCCCGGATGAATCCGCATCACCAACGTTGGCATATGTCGCACTTGATATCTCAACTCGGGTCGATACAGTCAATAGTACCCGTAGATAGCGACGAATGCACTGGCAGTCATGGCCACGAACTACCTCGAACGTGAATGTTAAACGCTTGACTGATCGCCGATCAAATTCAAGGGCTGCGTGGTGAGCGCCGTCCCCTGTTTCACCGATGACGCGTCATTCCGGCCGTAACCTTGAGCAGTTTGTGAACAAGGAGTCACTTACTCGACTTTCGGCGTGCGGTCAGGTACTAACCCCGTGCAGTGCCTAATGGAAGCTTGTTCTCGCCAAATGGAAGGCAATGCTACTGGTGCCGCAGTAGGTGTGATTGCCTTTTGCTGGTGAGGGTGCTTCCGTCCATTTTGGCAGGTCCGAGCGCGGCGGATACGATGTCGGTGGCGAAAATGCCGATCAGTGTCAGTATTGTTGAGATAGCCTGTAAAGCATTTTGATATTCGTTCCGTTTGAATGGTGTGAAAGAGTCGCAGTGTAAGGGAAAAGTATTGGATGAAATTTAGTGACGGGGTCTTGGATACCTGCAACTGCGGCTACGGTGCTCGACCGGCGAAAAAGTCAAGGTGGACCTTTCGAACTAGGGGGCCAAACGGGGGGCGAATACAAACGCAACTCGGAGTTGCCATTGCAGTACCATAAACGTCGAGGGCCGTAGCAAGCTGCACTGATTTCTGCGACTTGGACACGTTGGAAGGGGAACCAATGCAACGCCATGACAACGCTGGAATTCATAGTGGGTGCTCTTTGTGGGGGGTTGGCAAATGACGAGGTCCGTCCGAGGAGAAAGGGTGGTATTTAGTAAATTGGAGCAAGGTACGTGTCACCTACGACTGGAAGGGGTCGCAAGATAAACGATTCACGAGGTGAATGCAGGGAGACAGAATGCACTAATTTTTGGACATCTTTGAATGTCAAAGCCATCATCCATGACGAGAACTGTATTACCAGGAGGTGCATTCGGAGAGCGTGTATTGTGTATTGTTGTCGAGCTGAGTGTATATGGCAGTGACACGTCTTGGCACGGAGACCTCTTAGAGAGACCGATCCTCGGGAAATTTCCACTTGAAATCCTTCGCGGGACGTTAGCTGTGGCACGTGGTACACGAAGAAGTACCTCCGGGATGTCGACACCAATTGTTTGTCGCTCGTACACAAGGATACGGTGGATTGAAACTGACCCAGCCTCCACCTTGGCTTCTGACCCGAACTGGATGACACGATTCCCAACACCATTGCCATAGAAAAGGGGTCTCTCAGACGCCTGTGTAGCTTATCGATGAACGTGGGGGCCATTTAAATGCTGTGTATATTGCGTCTTCACATCCGAGCATCGCGGTAGCTGGTCAGCTCCGCCATCCACTTGTATGACCGTGTCAAGCGGGTCACCTTTTGATTTGACACGGCTTCAGCGGTGTTCAGCAGGAGAATCTGTTCATAAGTCGAGATAAGGATAAGTTTTGGGCATTCGATTCACCGTACTCAGAGGAATGCAACACCCATGGCGACAATCGTGCATGTTTTAGATTGACAGATCCAGCGTAAATGGCCATTGTCAACCACAGGAATGTTCTTTCAAGCCTTGACGTACACGTGAAGGTCCGAAAACGAGGAAGACGCGAGAGACGAAACCCCTAAAGATGAACAAGTACAGCACCCAGGATTGGTTGTCCGAGACATCGGGAAACTTGCATAACATCGACGGGAATTGGAAAACAATTGGACCCAGAGAGTGGGGAAAGTCATTAGTCATATCCGTAAGCTGAGTTGACACCTGACCTAGCCATATGAGTTGTCAGCTAGGGCGCCAGAGATGGTTAGATGGTTAGATGATTACATAATCACCTACTAAGTGGTTAATGATTAATTGTGTAAGGAATTTAACCATCTAACCATTGAACTCTCACGGTGTAAGCATTGAACTTGCATTATTTAATGATTTAACAATTGATATTTGACCATTTAACCATTGAACTCTCACCATGTAACCATTGAACTTGCACCTTTTAACCATTTAACCATTGATCTGTGACCATTGAACCATCTAACGATTTGACTCTCACCATTTAACGATTTGACTCTCACCATTTAACTCTGACCATTGAACGATTTAACAATTAGACTCTCACCATTTAACTGTGATCATTGAACCATCTAACGATTTGACTCTCACCATTTAACTCTGACCATTGAACGATCTAACCATTTAACGATTTTACTCTCACCATTTAATGATTTAACCATTTAACTATTGAACTCTGACCATTGAAGCATCTAACCATGATGCTTTGAAGCATTTGACTTTTAGCATCTAACCCTGACCATCTAACCATTTAACTGTGACCATTTACAGTAACTTTGACGATGTAACCATTGACCTTGCACCATTTAACCATGTAACCATTGAACTTTGACCATGTAACTAGACTCTCACCATGACCTTGTCCATAGCCAATGCTACGCTTTTGGTACACTTTGCTACACTTTCCAAGGCCGAATTTCGTAGATTTTCGCCATACCCTTTCCTACGCTTTTGGATACACTTTCTTATGCTTTCCTACACTTTCCGAGGGCTAATTTTTCAGGAATTTCGCCATAGCCAATGCTATGAGCCCTCTTTCTCCGTCCCTAGGGTGATTTAAACCCTAATAGTCTGATCCGGGCCGCAGAGGTTCTGCGGCGGAAGCGCCTCTCCCGCGGAAGCGCCCTTTCCCGCGGAAGCGCCCCCCTCCCCGGAGGCGCATTCTAGCGCTCGTCTGCGCTCGCCGCCCAAAGAAGGCAATCACGGTCGCCCGTCACGGAAGCGCTCCCCAAAAGAGGCGGTCACGGTCACGGAAGCGCTCACAGGTCACGGAAGCGCTCCCCGATATGGCGGTCACGGTCACGGAAGCGCTCACAGGTCACGGAAGCGCTCCCCGATATGGCTGTCACGGTCACG
>JBBPNN010000323.1:0-29919 GCA_038090935.1 Hortiboletus campestris
CATTTTGAGATCTCTTTTGAGAGATCTGCGACAAAACGTCCGATTGGAGAGCAGCTTACACTGCAACAAGATATTTCCTGACTGAAAAAAAAGATATCGTGTTCCACACCCCCCCGCGTAGACATTTCCCAATTATGTAAAACACCCGGATTCATGCGGTCTGATTGGGTGCCTTAAAGATGTTTCAAATCATTCTTTTCATTCATCACACATTTGAAGGACATCTTATCTTATCGGTTCCACATTCGGATAGAAAACAGAGATTGGTTGATACTTGAAGTGCTAGAGTCAGCTCGACAATCTAGGAAGGATTGTTATATCGGCTAGGAAGGTGTTAGTCAAGGTGGTATGGTTCATGATAGCTAGCCGACTCTAAATGGAGACACATGTGCGCACGGTACCAAAAGAAGCGGTTCTCGCTTTTCGGGTTGACCGAACGGTGGCTCAGAGCGCGTATGGTTCGCTCGGAATACCAACAACTTGCCGGGACAACTCGAATGTTGTTGGTAACGCTCGGTGATATTTTACAAGCCACTTGAGGGTCTGACTATGCCACTGGACGGCGACCGCTTCTGTGCAGGAAGCTTTACGCATTCTTTCTAGCTCCAAGTTTGCTGATGGAGGCTATGATGATGGCGGGTCTTCAGATTGCGAGCACGTGTGGGGAATCATAGCAATCTCCACTTCACAGCACCACTACCTAAATGGAGACAATGCGCGAAAAGAAAGGTGGTGAGTCGAATGATTCTCACTAGATCTCAACACTACCGATCAAGTTGGATACTTTACGCAGGTAACCCGCCCTGGGCGGTATACACGGTGCGACTCTAAATGGAGACACATGTGCGTACGGTACCAAAAGAAGCGGTTCTCGCTTTTCGGGTTGACCGAACGGTGGCTCAGGGGCAAGCCAACTTACCATCAACTATACCGTTAAACAACTTATCCTTCTGTGGATTGTAGCTGTGCGCCCGCCGACCAGGTCGATGGTGGTAATTACGCAAACCCTGAGTTGTCTGAGAGCGCCCCTCAGTTGATCTGGCTGACCTGGCGCGTCGCACACCTGTTGATACTTTCTTCACCTGTTGATTTCACGGGAGTGCAACCCCAAGTACATAGCCTGTTGTTCCGGACTCCGTGCCAGTGAGGCTGTAAACCCGTATGATTGGTAACCCGGATCTATTGTCTACAGTCTTGGCATAACGTTACCCTTATCTACCCATCATCTCAGCTGGTCAGTTCTCCAATAGCGAGATTTTAATCAGCAATCATCCAAAAGATGACTGTCAAATCCAGGTGGAAACATGGCACGGGTTGCTGTTGCGGACGCAGAGCTGCGCACCGCACTAATCGCGCTAAAGAAGGAACAGCCGACCCTTGGAGTTGTGAAGATCCATAACCTGCTACTCGAAGCTCATCCGACGTGGGCCGTTAGTGAAAAGCGAGTCAGAAAGATCTTACAGAGTGAAGGTCTCGTTACAATCGAGAAGGATAATGGAACAGGTCCACCGATGGCAACATACCCCGTCTCTCGTCTCAACACGAGCCTTGATGTGGCGAAATGGAGCAGCAAAGTGAAGGTCCACTACTTTAATACTGTCAAAGGAAAAGGTCTGGTTGCCAGAGAGAAGATATCTGAGGGTGAAGTGTTGTGGAAAGAAGATCCCTTCATATTAGCTCCCGAATGGTGTGTCTTATCTCGTTGGGGCTACTGCTGAACTGAGCTGCAAGATTCGTTCTTGACCACTGATCGCCAGGGACATATACGAATTGCAAAAGTCCTCCAAGGCGTGTGCATTCTGCTCTACCCCTCTGGGAAACCACTCGCCGCTCCATGTGCCGTGCCCTGTGCCCGTGTCCTCGACGCCATGCACAGCCATGTTCTGCAATCGCCTTTGTCGTACACAATCAGAGAAGGTACATCCACTTCTCTGCCCGGCCCGAAGTCCAGCGTCGGTCGCTCTCCTCGAGTTTGCACGCAACGCTGAGTGGATGGCCCTCCACGCGCTCGCGCAATGCACGAGCAGACTGTTACTCTCTGCCCAAAGAGATGATGGTACATTTGATGAAGACTTCCAAATCGTGCAGGGTCTTGCTGAACTTGGAATGGAAGAGCGTTTCCGAACACTTCGGTGTGTCCCTTTTTCCCGAGCTGCCCGGCGCATACCGATTGATGATCTTACGGAAGGGATAAAGGCGGAGAGCCGGACCGTGAAAACTGGAAAAAGGCGCACGAGTTGTACCTCTGCACGTTCAAAGCTCCGAAGGCATCAGACGATCAGAAAAAGCTCGCGAGGATATTGAAGAAGCCAGTTCCTGAGTTGATCCAAAAAGACCTCTTTGAGTATGGCGCTTTCCTGCGTGGACTGGGCCGCATGAGCCTTAGTTAGTTGCGTGCATTATCCCCGCTGCCCCCATCGGCTGAATGGATGCGTTAGATCTCGAAGCGCACGGCGGACTCTACACCCTTCACTCCCATCTCAACCACGCGTGCACGCCCAACATCTCCATACGTCATTTCGATCAACGCACCGCACTCTCGCGTATCACAGTCGTTGCCAGGGCTGCGATCGAGCCAGGAGACGAGCTGCTTATCACCTACGTCGACCCCCACAGCAACTACAGGGAACGCCACAGGAGGCTACTGGAATGGGGGTTTGGACCCTGCAGATGTGACAGGTGCCTCGCGGAAGAAAAAGAGGCGAAAGCCTCAGGCACAGACGCTGATGACGCGGACGAGCTCGCAGACCAGCTTAGAGCTGGGCTGGGTCTCGCGTGAGGCCCGGTGAGGGTCGGACTTGGTGGTAGAATACGTCAAGCATCCTTGATTCGGAACAAAAACGAATATCAGTGACTGCACAACCGTTGGGCTCGGTCCAGCTGGGCGACTCGGAGGAAGAATAGTTGCGTGATTTTGCCAAAAAAAGATCTAACTGAGACCGATCCTTCCGTTCCTTGATATCGGGCAGTGCTTGCGCTCGGAGTGGCTAAGTCATCACGTAGGGGATTGATTAGTCTGGTCACCAGCCTACTCGTCATCTACCGACCCAGTGTAGTACCAGCTTCAAGCTGCCTTGTGCCATCCAGGGTCAACATTGCGGTAACCTCATCAGACACATTGATCCGATCCCCCCCGAATTCCGGGTAACAGATGCATGCCCGACACAACACACTGAGTGCAAGACGTAGTACACATAGCGTAATCGGCGTACAAGATGAACGAATCCAGTCATCTCTGAATAAGTTAAATAAAAGAGACACCCATCCATCAATCCACCCGCGGCCGCTTTCCAGGTCTGTCGACCGGTTCGACGATGCCACCCTCCTCTGATTTAGCTTCGACCTCTGTTCGTGCTTCGTTTTCGGTAAATGCACTGCGTGTTGCTGACGCTCCTTCCCGCTTTTCGACGGATTGCGAACGCGGCCTTGGGTCTGCGGGCCCAGGCTGGGAGGGTGGCCGCAGTGGGGCACCGAGGGCCGACGCGACACCACCTTGAGGAACTCCTCGGAGAACCTCTAGCTCATTTTCAGCTCTTTGTCGCCCTGCACGCTCTTCCTCCCACAACCTTCGCATCTCTTCTAGCTGTGCTTGCAAGTCTCCCATTGCTTGATCCATCAGTAACTTTTCTAGTGTCCACTTCTCAATATTACGCGCTTCGTTTTCCTTGAGATGATGGATGTACTGCACAGCCCGAGCAAGGATCGCTCCTTTAGCCTTCTCCCCGGAGCTATTCGGCACAATGCGGCCGAGTTCATTGATTCCTTCGTTTATGTTGCCCCTTCGTCGGCGTTCAACTTCTTTCTGGGTTCGTCAGGAAAATAAGCGTTCAACAAAATGAGATCATAAAGAGAACAGCGTACATGGTTGTCTTTCCTCTGGCGAGCCCATTCGTCGGTTCCCATGGCAGCGGTTCGACTGCCTCTTGTTCGACCAGAGCCGGCACCGGAAGTGGATGCGGCCTTGGTTTGTTCGCCATCATCGTCTTTGATTTCCTCATCGCCTTCTTGGACAGGTAGGCCAGGGGGTATCGTAGGTGTCTGTACAGCGGCAGCGGCAGCAGCGGAGAGCTGACCTAGATTCGGAGGGCCGCGAGGATGGGAAGATGGTCCAGGGTCACCGATCCCTGGCATGCCCTGCCCTGGAGGATGAGTAGCAAAGGCTGTATGCGGCACAGGATTCAGAATGGTGGCATGCGGGATCTGATGTTGGTTGGCACTTTGAATGGAATACAGCCCTTGGGCCACTGCTTGCAATTGTTGGATGATCTCTGGTCCAAGGTCTGGCTGGCCCTGACGAAATAAACAATCAGCACGGGTGGAATGACATAACGTGACCGAGGTCGATAGTCACGTGGGGTGCTACATTGTACGGCAACACGGCCGACGAAATGCAGTAAGAAAAAAACGGACCTTGTGGAGTATCTTTAAGATGCTGGCGACCTGCGCAGGATCGGCGGGCACTGAACTCTCGCTGGTGGGGGATGGGGGGCCCTGTTGATTGAGTGGCGCTTGAGGATTAACTGGATGCGACATTGCGGCTCATACGACTGGAAATGGATCGTATTTATTGGTACACTCTGGCGTGAGGGAGCGAGTCTTGCGCGAGGTGCTGGTCACGGGGTGAGAGTGCGAGGTCACGAGAAAGTCACATGTCGCCGTTTTATTCAAGCCGTGGACCAAACAAATGCAAATTTGGCGCCACTTGCATCATGCAGACGGGCATCGCCGAGACCACGCATGCTTGTCAGCAAGCACCAGATTCTTTCTTTCAACCTACAAGACAAAATTTCCTTGAATCGCTTTCTAAATGAAAATGAAAAATGTTCTATTGCAAAATACCCAATCAGAGCACGTATGAAGTTTTTTTTCTGAATAATGAAATTGGGTAAGTAGAATGTTAGGGTCGTGGGGTATGCCGCCGGTCGCTGTTTGAATTTGCAATTGTTTGTCATGGACGAGTACCCGCGGCAAAGAAGACAGCCTGGTGCTCGGCGGAGAACACGCGGAGGGATTCAAAGTTCCATGGTAGAATATATACATTGTTTTAATTCATCGACTCTTTCAGAACTCCACACGTGTACCAGCGAGTCTGCCCTGGCTTGGCTGTGCGCTGGTGGCGTTTTACGATTGTTGTTTCGTACTGCTACATTCATAGTGACCGGCATTACGACCGACCGGGGGTCCTTGCTTTTTTTTCTTCCTCGTCTTGCATGCCTGGGTCTGTGAATCATGGTGCGCCGCAGCTCAGACGACCCATTTGCGTCCATTCTTGCCCCTCCTCCTGGCGAAAGCCCCGAAGCAAAGGAGGACCGTGAGCGCTCCGAGGCTGACGCCCGTAGGGTCAGCGATAGTATCGATGACCAGCTTCGACAGGAGCGCATAGCCTTGAAGAAGAAGAAGAAGCCAGTCAAGGTCCTTCTGCTGGGCCAGAGCGAAAGTGGTAGGTTCCGCGTTCCGTCCACCTCAACTCCCATCTCATCGCCATCAATCACTAGGAAAGTCAGCCACGTTAAAAAGTTAGTTTTTCGTCACCCATCCCCGTCCCGAGGCGCTGATCCCCACGCTCAGATTTCCAGCTGCAGTATGCTCGTCATGAATGGGCAGAGGACAGGGCAGCCTGGCGCGCAGTCATCTTTCTGAATCTCACCCGCAACGTCATCTATGTTCTTGATGCGCTGTTACGTGAAATGTCCTTATCAGACAGTGACAGAGCTTCTGCCAGCGCAGAGTACATCTCGGATTCGGACTGGGAACCTTCTTCCCACACCCCCGTCTATCGCTTCACCGACAAACATCGCTTGTTGAAACTACGCCTCGCACCTCTACGGAGAGTTCTGACCGATTTGGAGAAGAGGCTTGGCCCAGGGACCCAGGAGGTTTATTCTTCGGCACCCGCCACAACAACTGAGCAAGCCGAAAAGAGCGGAGGCCGTCCCCGAGAGTTTGGTATCATTTCGAGGAATGGCTGGAAGTCCGCATTGGAACATCTACGCCTCGTCCGGGAGGGCAATAGTCGTCCTGAGCCCATTCTGCGGCGAAGGGAAGAGGAAAACTATGAAATCGCCGATGTTCTTGTTGGCTGCAAGGAAGACATGAAGAACCTCTGGGAGGACACCGTGGTTCAGCAGATCCTGACACACCGGAAAGCCCACATCGAGGATTCACCCGGCTTGTGAGTGTTGAGAGCGACCTCATCGTCCTTGCTTTCTGATCCACATTCAAGCTTTTTGAACGATATCGAGCGAATTGCTTTCACCGGCTACGAACCAACCGACGACGACATTATTCGCGCTCGGCTTCGCACTGTTGGCGTTCAGGAGCACAAGTTCGTCATGGAAGAAGGTTGGTAGATGGTCCTAATTACGTCCCCTGCAAATTGTTGAGTCGTGTTACCTTAGGCCAAGGAAGAGAGTGGGTAATGTATGACGTCGGTGGTACAAGATCTTCTGTAAGTGGCCCGTCGTGAGATCGCAGCATTCACCGGACATCGTGTTTCAGCGAGCAGTGTGGGCATCCTATTTCGATGATGTGGACACGATCATCTTTCTATCTCCAATATCTTGTTTCGACGAGAGGCTCCGCGAAGACTCGAGGGTCAACCGGCTGGAGGATAGCTTTCAGCTGTGGCGTTCCGTCTGCGCCTCACCAATGCTTGCAAAGACGCAAATCATTCTTTTCCTCAACAAATGTGATCTACTCCATAACAAGCTCAAGCGAGGCGTTCGTGTAAAAGATTTCATTCCAAGCTTCGGAGAGCGGAAAAACGACACAAGCACGGTCATGAAATGTGCGTCCATTCCCCCTATTATGCAGTGCGCTCTGTCCTGATCACACGGCCTCGCCATTGTCTTCTATCAGACTTTCAGTCACATTTCAGGGAAATCTCCAAGCTGGTCTCACCGGAACCACGGCCATTCTTTGTTCATTTCACGTCGGTAATCGTGAGTCTATCCTACCAATTCATTTCCTGTCCCTTGTTCCTTGCTGGGGAAATTACATCTTCACCCTTGACTCCGGATCGAACCTCCTGACCACCCTATCTCAGGATACAAAGGCGACCGCAGCAACACTCAGCGTTGGTCAGTGCCTCCAGGGTTTTTAATCGCGTTCTGGGTGGATACTCATTAATGTTGTTGCACAGTCGAGGAGAGTATTCTTCGAACACATCTAAGGAATGCAGATCTATTATGAACAAGCATGCTATGCGTGCGCGCGCGGGCGTTGTGTTTGAAAAGTTACATGTACCCTACATTACTTCTGCCAGGGCACACCTTGGGGCTGCCCACACGAGGCGGTGTACATTCTATAGGACAACCCTCCCCTATTTACAAATTAAAATAGTTGACTTGCAGCAGACGGGGTCTGGGCCGTAATGTCCAACTGTCGACGTGGTTCGAACAGACGTCTAGTAGCAAACGTAAAAATATTATCCTAGTTATCTACACACACACACACACGGTAGCCTAAACTCTAAGATGCCATACTCTGTCCGTCTTCTCTTCCAGCCCCATTCCGCAACGTTGGCGTGCCTAGTCCGCGTTCCGAACGGCTCTGTTCTTCAGGGGACTGTGTCCTCGGAAATTCTCGGGGAGGCGTCGAACCGTGTGCTGCAAGATCGACTGTTGGACTATCCGGTTCCTCCTCCGATTCGTGAGGGGTTCCGCTCACACCCGGGCTATGTAAGTTGGCGAGGGAGGCGTTCCGACGGGCACGACGGGCATGGAACGTCCGGCTGGCCGTCGCGTTCGAAAATAGGGGTAGCAAATACCGCTCGTCCAACGTCTGGAACCACTTGCCGTCCTCTCCGACCGCTGCGCTCTCCTGTTGCGACTGCGGCTCCTCTCCCTCCCCCTGATGACCAAAGTGGCCACGGCCAAGTTCTGCACGGCCAACCTCAGGGTCCACAGACGTCGTCGCCATCGGAAGGACCTCGGTATCCGAATCAAACGAATCAGAGGACGCCATGGAGAACACGTTGGTGGCAATAGGAGAGGACTGCGCCTGCGCGTGGTGATTGTAACTGTACGGACTGTAATGCGTTCCGATCCGCGCTGCAGCAGCACGACCGTAGCCTTGTTGGGAGGCTGAAAAATAGGGCACGGCGTCCTCGACGGCGTGCCTGCTCCACCCCCCACCGGACGAGGTGCGACGGCTGGAGGACCAGGGGGTGCGTCCGGTGGTGGGCCCGTCTTCGTCGCTGCTGCTCGCAGCCTCGTCTTCGACCCCTGTTCTGATACCGAGGATCTCGAGCATCCGGGCGGTCGTACCGCCGAATACGATGACCGTGAGGACAACGACGACGAGGACTGTCGTGCGCAAGGTCTGTGCGTTGTCACCCTTGAACCCCGCTGCCAAGGCGACACCGACTGCACCACGCAGCCCGGCCCAGAAAAGCATCATCTGGTACGAGTGTGGAAGTTCTTCGTTGCGTTGTCCGCGGGCATGTCTTGTGAAGAAGTTGATCGCCTCGGACAATGGAAAAACGGCAGCGTAACGGGTGAAGATGACGGCAACGGTAGTCACCGCGATGAAGAGAGGTTTGACGTAATTCGTCACGCGTTCAGAGGTGGGCGGACTCGTGAAAAGGGAGAGGCCGAGATATATGAAGATAAAGTTCTCCGAGAGTTGTGCGAGCGTCGAGAAAATGTACTTGGTTGTGCGTTGCGTCCTACGAGACATGGTGTGATATGCGTAATGCTTCAAGGTGATGCCACAGAAGAGGAGAGAGACGATGCCAGACATGGAGAGGCCATTCGAAAAGAAATAGCAAGTATAGGCACAGAGTGCAACAAGGCAGGATTCGATGGAGGGATAGAGACTGAGGGAGGAGTGTTTCAACACCAGGGACATCGCAAGACCGAAACTGACGCCTAATGCCATCGACACGCTGAAAGAGATAAGGAAGATGCCAATTCCATGGAAGATCGACGATACGAAAATCTCAGTTCCGTGGAATTGCGTCAGTGTTCTGTGGAATATTCAGGGGCCAATTGGACAAGGGCAAACTGCGATACTCACTCGTACATGACGATACTAACGGCGTCATTGAGAAGACTTTCGCCGAAAATGATCGAATAAAGTTTCGGGTCGACTTTGTATTGTTGAAAAATGGCAAGGATGGTCACAGGGTCTGTAGCAGACAGCGTCGAACCGAATATCAGACATTCGAGTAGGGTGACGTCCAACGATTCTAGGCCCAAAAACGAATAAATGTACACGAGCACTCTGTACTAAATCTGGTAAGCAGCGTGGAAAACGACCTCTGACATTCGTGCCCACGCACCCAACACCCATGGCGGATACCGCCGTTCCCAGAAATGCAAATGTGAGGATAGAGCCAAAGTTGCGGAAGAAGTTTTCCTGCGAATCCATACGCATCCTGATAAGCGGCTATGAGCAGCATGCACTCACCTGTTTCAGCTCATAACCCGAGTTCAATATGATTGGCGGCAGGAGTAGGTTGAAAAAGAGGGTATGCTTGAATGTCTAAGACACGACGGTCATGAGCTCTCCGAAACGTACAGACATGAAATGGAAATGTCAATCAAAAGACGCCTCCTTGAATGCATTCGAGGCAAGTTGGTGGAAGTCGAGTAAACGACAGAATTGAGATAATCGTACAAGTTCGCAACTTCTTTGGGAATCGACAAAGGAAGTGGACTCACTAGCATTTCTCTAATCATAGTGCCCGGCGCCAGACGAACGACGAGTCCGACAAACATGCCTGCAAGGATGGCGACCAAAGTTTCGTGGATGGCACGTATGCGCTTTATTTGTAGATAGTAGGAGGTCCATAGGGAGAGGATAAGCAGCAGGCAGACAAGAAAGAGTGACCACGACGAGTAGAACTCTTCCTCCTCTGGGACGGGTGTACCGGATAGCACTGCGTCTGGCGCCTCGACGTGGATCGAGCCAAATGTGAACGACATGGTTTCTTGAAGAGGGTTAGCGTAAGTCTAGTAGCATCAGTCAAGTCGGATGGTCTCCCGCAGTGGCGAATATCAATGCAAGTTACACGTCGAGTACTTGTGCATCGCTTATGTAACACTACCGTATTACACCTAAAGCTGTACTCTAGCTAGCGACGGTCAAGGTGCACGCCGTGACGCCTTCTGCAACGTTGTCCAGTTCGGCTTTCTCTGGTTTGCCGCCTGGTTGGCTGTTGCCTCCACTCTCGCTCGATGATACCACTCCAAGATCATTTTACCCGTGTCCCTCATCGTCACCGGTGGCATCGATGTCGCTGGGGGGATTGCGAGTGCCTGACGGATTCGGGGCACTCGCAGCAGAGAAGATTGGGTTATCGACAGGAACATGCCAGTAAGCATGCTCAGCCACAACCCCTGGACCAGGTTCAGTGCACAATCTCTCATGAAGAAAACGTGATGCGCTCACAGTTGGCATCCAGGTCATCATGGGTAACGTTGCAAAGGTAGCCACTCGCATGACATTCATAGCATGAGCCATGACAGGTTTGGTGGGGTCTAATTCCTTCTTCATAACCTACGGCTCCAACATGAGAGACCACCTAACCCAGCCAGGAAGGCACACTGACCGAGAATTGGACGTTCATGGCGAGAATCACGAGCATGGGCATGACATAGTCACCAGTGAGCGTCAAATCCGGCAAAAACCAAACTCCACTCTGCGTCAGTTGTACGACCGGCAACTGCACCATGTGCTTGATGGCGAAAAACAACCCAAAATTACCGACCATTTGGACAACGGGGGGAAGAAACATGGATGGAAGGGATACGCCCGCCTTTTCGATCAGTTTCTGCTTTTTCAACATGATTTCCATTTGTGCTGCTCGGTCCTTGACTCCCTGTGCTTGTTCATCGAGAGACTTGATCTGCTCGGAATATGGACGGAGTCGCGCAGAGTTGCGCATACTCGTTAGCGCGGTGGGAATGAGGGCTGCTCGCCAGAACAGCGAGCCTGCGATGATGGTGTAGAACCATGGCATGCCCGTGCTCACTTGCAACAACTCAAAGGACCAGCTCATGATACCCGACGGCCACCAATTTGTGAGTCCGAGAGTAGCAAAGTCCCCGTATTGCAGTGGTGGAATGATGTTGGACGCGGCTTGAGACATGTCGGATGCTGCAGCTGCCAGGTCGGCTGGGAGCATCTCAGACATGGACTCTGGCGTAGGAACGATTGCGTCAGTTGGGGCTATTTGTTCGGATTGTGTACCCATTGAGGCGACCGTTTCCTCGGAGGCTGCGGGAGATGTCGCAGCTCCGGCCTGTGCAACTGGTTCCGGCGTGTGTTGGGAGGACGGTCCTGGGGTGTGTGCAACCTCCGAAACTGTTGGCTTCGACCACCAGTAATTCCGTACATTCGAGGGGCCCTTCAGGGAGTGCAAGCCACCTAACAAGCCCTGCCTCATGGTCAGATCTTCCGTTAGGCTCGCGAGGTAAAATTACATGCCTGGAATGCAACCTGCCGATCCCGAGGCTGAAGAAAAGCCCGAGCGAGAGCTCTGCAAAGAGGGTGAACACGCGTCGGCAAAGACGCAAGCAGCATACCTAGAACCGGAAGCCCGCAGAGCCAATCGGCCACCTGCACAGACAGTCGTACCAAACATCGGAGGAAGACGTGAAATAACCGGCGCGTCGACGAAAACTCGAGTGTGTAAACCGAACCGAGCCACTTGAAGTAATTCCCACGTGTGAGCGAACTGGCTCACACGCCTCCTTGCCTTCTCATACGATGCATCGATACAGGTCAGTCGTAATCTCGTTCAGAAAACGACGCTAACAAGAGGAAAAAAGAGGACACCGGGCAAACTCATTTTTAGCTGTGGATATCGTCGAGCTCAATGAGCTCCGCGCGCGGCACCGAACCTTTGATGGTGCATACCGCCGCAGCGCACTCGCGAATCTATGTTATGCAGTCACAGTCCTTCGCCTGTTTGATGCGAGGTTTTTTAACAGTAAGGAGCTATTCTATTCCAGAGCTCATGACGTGGATGTTTGTTGACACCTCTCCTCTTGTGCTCCGGCCTCAAGTCGGCATACTCTTCCTAGTCTTATCTGTACTCCTCCTTGGTGTGTCCTATGTACGGGCACGACATTCTCGTCACGACTTCGCCGATCGGAGTCCAGAAGAAATGGCAGCCCTGTACAAACGAGCTATTCCGACAAAGGGGCAAGAACAGGCACGCGAATTCGGGCGACCCTTTATCACTGCAGGGGTAGACGTCGTAGCTGTGGCGGTGATTGTGTTCGCAGTCGAGGTTGCCCTGCTTGTCCTCATTTTTTTGGTCTGAATCCGAGGTCTGATGGCCGCTGTCAATGACATATGGTCGTGAGTACCCCCTATAGAAGTATATGGAATGTCTGCCAACTGCACAACTTTGTTTTATGCTTCGTGCTCGTGCCGTTTCAGCATTTCTAGTCAGATCGTCTGTACGATATATTAACGGGTTGTCTACTCAATTGACCGAGAAGAGCACGGCATGGTGTTCGTGTTCTCGTAGACATGGCTCAACTTGAAGTCGATTATTCGGCAACTGGAATGGAGCGGATTCATTCTAGGCGCTCTTTGCGTTATTGCTGGCACTTCCCGAGACCCGGCGAAAGCTTATTGTCCCCCGCCCAAGATTCAAGATCCCCGCTGTCATTCCAATTGTTGTTTTTGGCGATCATGAAGGGACATTTTACTCGCGTATCTCATAATCTTGTGGGTGAATATGTGGACATCGGCCGCAAATTTGTTCCATGTTGGAAAGCAACACAGGATCTATTGTATTATTCTGTCATCCACGCCACTTCGTAAAAACAATGGTAGCCGTGCTACAGCAATTCCTGGTATATACAAGATAAAATAAGCACTTGGCGCAGTCTGGAAAACCGGATAACATCAGGCTAAGCGCAGAAAAGTACCAGCTTGTTTAACGACGAAAGTCCAGTGTAAGGGTATACTCCCAGGGAAATGAAATCCTCTACAAAGAGGCCGCTGCGAAAGCGGCAATGCCCAGGATGAGACTAACGGCAGCAGAAAGCTCCTGGCCGACAACAAGAGGTGCAGCGCCGCTGAGGAGGCCGCCAGATAAACCGCCAGCAGCCTGCACGGCGCCGCTGAGGAAGCTGGAGCCACACTCGGTAGTGATGTTGTTGTAAAGGGGGACTTGACCGGCAAGTAGTAGACTGTTGCTCAGGCCGGGGCCATACGGGCACGCGGACTCGAAGTTGATGTAGGGAGTTATGATGTTCCTGGTGCAGGTAGTGCAGAGGTTCGGCATGGAAGGGTTGAGGAACAGGAAAAGAAGGTTGGTATTCTGGTATGTGGTGGTATTAGGGACAAGGGCGGTTGTTGCGTCTGAAACATCGCGGCTAACGACCGCGCCACTGCCAGTTGTGGTGTAGAGGTAGTTGCTCAGGAGGGTGTGCTGCTGGGATGCCTCTGGATCGACCAGCGCAACCACGCCTGTGTTTGACGAGTTGGAGAGTTGAGTGGCACAGTAAACTTTGTTGTCGTTCTTGGAGCAGATGGCCTGCCTGAGGGGCACGAGGGCGTAGAGGACGTCGTAGGTAGTCTTGACCGATTGATTTGGATCAGAGGTCAATTCGGCTTGGCAAGCGGCGTAGAAAGCGCCAAGCTGATTGGTGACAGTACTCTGGGGACAGGCACTGAATGCATTGCTCTGACACAGGGTGTCGAGGGCGCTGGTGATGGCGGCGGAGGAGGACGTGCTGCTAGCACCGGGAGCAAACTGCTGGAGGGCAGTGGTGAAAGGGGTCGTGCAAGCTATGAAATCGGTGTTGTTGTTGAAGCCCTTGAGATAGGTGGTGCAGGAGTCGCTGATTCCAGAGGGAATGTAAGGATTGGACTGGGAAAGGATGAGCGACCCGAAAAGGAAGAAAAGAAAAGAGTACCGATTGGGCCAACACGAGCGCGGCGAGAGACAGAACGGCAAAGGAAAGGGACGCCATTGGGCTGGTTTTCAAGGAACGGACGTGTTCTTTACTGTCGACGACGACCACGAGCGAGTTGCAAACTGAAACGACGACGCTGTCAGTGTCAGTCCGTGGGAAGAGGACAAACACGGCCACACACCTCCGACGCAATGATGCCACCCGTGCAACCCAAGATGTGTCCTTTTGGTCCCTTCTCCCGACGCCCTATCTATCAGCACGGCCGTTCAAATACCCATAAGGCGACGGTCCACTGCCGATAATCTCACCATCTGTGTGAACAATTCACCCATTTGTTCTGCCTCATCGTTGACGGTGTCCCAAGTCCTTTGATTGCGTTGCAATCATTGATCCCCTTTCAGTAGCGAGTCAACTCCTCGGGACTCCGGTAATTCAAGCCCCCTCGACTTTATCTGTCGAGATCCTTGGATGGGGTAAGGAAGACCTCGCTTGGTTCTTGCACTCTTAATTGATCACTTCCTTGACCATGCCCCTCGGGAATGAACCTCCCCGGCTCGCTGGTCCTCGTTGCACTGATCTCCGCACCTGTCGTATCACATCTTGATTTGATCGACCACTATCACATGAATGCGCTCCAACTACAACATGATACACAATCGTTGTATCCATGGGCGTTCGTTGAAATTGGTCTCCTCAACATTTCCGCCTTGGCCGAATCTATAAACCAGTACACGACAATCTTCCGCGGGTGGCGTCTCATTTTTCCTCCATATTTCCTCCCTTATCAGGAATGCTTTCGCCGCGTCGTGCATTCAGACACTAGCACACACCCTTTATTAATTTCACCCATGTGTGGGGAGATAAATTTTATGCTTCCGGTCAACTGTTCCCTTCCCGACCATTCTCAGACGCTGGATTGTTCGTCCGAGTTCTGTCGGGTTCCCGGTCAACCTCTACTCCCGGTATCGTTGGACAGGACGAGCTTCATACTGGAGTCACTCACACTATACCGTTAATCAGGTATATCCCCTCAATCGCTACAGGTGAGTTTGGACCCTGTCTTTTTTTTAATCCGCAGATGCTCCACTTGAACACGCACTCTCTTCCTCGCTTGTTCAATAGGGGTAGGATGGTATCATTTCGTGCGTCGGATGTGGCGCGTTGCCTTGGGGCGACAGACGAGCCCCAACAACCTTGTTGCACCATGTGATTTCCCCTTGCTTACCAGCCAAGTTTCTCGCTCGCACAAGGCGGTTGTGGTCGCCGCACATCTTGGCGCACCGCAATCTGGTTGGCCCCAGTCGGAGCCACCATCAGACCCTTGTTACTACGTTTATGGCTCGCGGCTCATCCGTATAACCATCTCTTGTCATCCTGTTTTCACATACACGGAACCCGAAGCCGCAGCTCAGTGTTATCTTCCCAGCGCTCTGTCACCTACCTGGCGTATTTGAATATATGTGATACTGGCGGGCACACGCCTCCTGGACGTAACACACTCCAGATGAGATTCCTGTCGTCAAAATCTCGTAATTATCCTGTAGCATGTACATACATGTGCAATGGTGCGTGGGCATGACTGAGGGTGTGTGACATCTGAATGGGGTTGCTAATTCGGGGCATGAATCAAAGTTAACTATATCGCATAGTACACAGCTTCAAGTTGGCCGAGTCCCGCACCATCGACTTCTCCCGCCCTATGTGCGATCTACGAAGAGTGACGCGTACGTTCATAACGCCGTGCCGAGTCCTTCGAAAAGAATGTCCGCAGTTAAAGATAGCTGACCGTGCTAAATAGCGGGCACGAACACAAAGAGTACCACCTGACGGTAATATCAACAACTCCGTTCATTAATCGTTCATTAATGTCCTGATAATCCCTTTGGTTCAGTCCTGGACACGCTGAAAATACCTCCAACGCCTTCTTGACCGGTCGCACTCAGCGTACTCCAGCGACCGGCAAACGTGGATCTGCTGTGCAGATATCCTTCGAAAACCCACGTCCCACTCCCATCATCAGTCGTGGTCTTCTATTCGTGACGGGACGATAAGAGATTGAACCACCTAGAAGGAAAAAAATAGACCATACCGGCTTTCTCGTCAAACTTATCAAACCATCTGATAATCGAACCCGTCCGATAAAGCTATACGAGCCCCAGGCCGCTTCAAATCGACGGGGTGTCTATGGCTGAGCGTGAGCATCAGATGCCTCATCAAGACAAAAAGGGGCACACACCTCCCCCGTGATCACGACATCTAGCGCATGATGAAGGTTCCTACCGGTCTCGGACGCGCTGCTAAGGTGGACCGGCTCGTAATGGTAGGTATTCGCCGTGTTGCCATCAGAGAACTGAATTATCTTTCCAAAAAAAACAGGGGAAAAAGTATGACAATCGTGTGTGCGCAGACGCTAAATGGGCACTCACTGTAGATTCATCCTCGCTAGCGGCAAGATCCCAGACAACGTGTCCATCAAAGCCATCTTGGGTCTCAATAGGCAACGGTAGCCATGGGCTGAACGTGACATACTCCTCGAGCCGAAACTGGATAGGTTGCCGACACAGGAAATCAAAATCAGGGCCAGGAGAGCCTGGTGAAGGGCACGACGTCAAAGGTGCCACCTATCCGCGGTGTCAGTCGCACTGCATATCATTTCCTAATCCGAAAACTCGCGGACCATATAATAACCTTCCCAGACGCCAGTCAACAGCCCGGGAATATACGCTAGGAGTTCCCAAGCTCCTGCGGGCGCATGCAAGTGACGGGCTATGCGATAGAAGTCTTCGTCATGGATGCCACTTCTTGATGGCCGTTGCCGTTCTCTCGCGAGATCCGTGTTTGATTCACGACACTGGCACTGAAGGAAGGAATCTGCCACAAGCGGCGTCCTTCTCGAGGTGACCGCAGCAAAGTCAGCTATAGTGGGACCATCCCGCTCCGTCGTGATTGCGATTGTTCGGGTGGGTGGGAGGTGAGGAGGAATCTGCAGAGGTGTCACCTCTAAGAGTGCAAAGGTCAGGAAAACCGAGGCGGTTAGGAGATTGGGTGTAGATATAGCAAAGCGGCTATAGTAGCTCGTATGCGACAAATGGGCGCCGAATTCATCGCTAATTTCGCTAGTCGTGACGGTAGACTTGTCGGGTCCTCGGTCCTGCGATCTGCTGGTCGATACTGAGATTCGCCGCGCTGCCGCGCCACTTACGTTTATCGAGAGGTACTGCGATGCGGTCAGCGTGCGTGTATGTCACGTAGTCATGTGCACACCTTTGGCGCAGATATCGTGTAAGTGCGCAGTAAATTTAGAAGTTGATTACGATCCCCCACTTGCAAAGAGGATATCTGGCCTGATCAGGGTCGTTTAGAAGCAAGGTTCACGATATAGAATCTGAATGTGGATTACTGTGGGGCAGTACCAAGCACGCCACTGAGATGGCCAAGGCTACGACACGCTCATCGCTATTTGCATGGCATTCGCCGAGTACGCGTAGCACCCAATCCCCGACGCCCGCGGACCGAAGCTGGAGTTCGTTGAGCGCATCGCTTTCCAGGAGCATCAGGTATGTCGTCCACAAATCTCCCAGGATGTCCTGCCCACGGACTTGAGAGAGACGTATCCGGCGTAGCACGCGTCGGCGTACTCGAAGCTCTGAAGCCAAGCATGACGTCGTCCTCGTGCAATGTCTTTCGCGGCGAGCGTAACCATCGAGGTCAAACTTTTCGCGAAAAATCCGCCCGTAGAGTTGCGGGCAGGACTCGAGGGAGAGGAGACGGTAGATGTGTCGACAAGAGAGCAAGAGCTGAAGGAGCGTATCGAGGGCTGAAGCGGGTGAGGGGTCTATGGTGAAGAAGGCTATGTGCGTCAGCACGTCGAGGGGAATCCGCTCCAAATGCGAAGGCATGGTATGACGGAGGACGGCCAGAGCGAGCAGCCTTAAATACTTCTGAGCCAGGACTGTGCGGCGGAATGCCGTTCATAGCGTAACCAGATCGCCGCATCGTTGGATGGGGAACTTGGCCTTTCCTGTTGGGAAAATCATGTTCAGTGGTTCGCACTGCCAGTGCAGCGTGCAATAGCAGATGGCACTTACACACTCTCCCAGATCAGATCTCGTATTTAACGCATGGTTCCGTTCACCTGCGTGCCTGGCGTGATTTCATTTAGCCACCTTGGCTCTCCTGCGGACTCGGACGGTGGCGAGACCCGCTGCTAGCTTAGCAGAAGTGACACAGCTATTCGAGGAGAAGTGATCGTGACAGATTCTGAACCTTCGCAAGTCCAGTACCTTCTCCCCAGCCACGGGAGTGTGAGAAAGACGGTGAAGTGATCGACGAGAGCATCTAGGGCTTACTCCTCGCCACCCCATGCCCAATGGCAACATACCCGCCACAACGCCACCAAGCACGTCCGATGGGGGCGTACCAGTGCGGCAGCAATTTCGATCCGCGCCGAGCTTCAAGCGTCATATGCAACGTGATATAACCTCTTTCGTGTAAAAGCTAGACCGCAATTTCCAATGTTAAACAAGCACCTATGGCATTTGACTGGGACACGCACATAGACAGGCACGGATGTCACCGGCTCCCTGTTACGAGGCGGAAATGAATGCGGTTTTGCGCGAACGGAGTGTATTATTGTGGTTGCTCTACGCCGTCCTAATCCGGTCACATGTCGGAGTAGCGTGGAAACCGTACCTATCGGAAGCGCGACCTCTGACATGGAGATGAGCCCAAACCCCTCTCAGAACACCGCACTGGATTCCCCATTCAACATCGTGAAGCTAACCTTGTCCCACTGATCGGGGTTGACGTGACCATCACCAAGCCCACGCGCCACCACCAGCGATTCGCGGGCAATGTCGCCCCGGTCGGTATTTGCTCAGGTCACCGTACACTGCTTGCGACATGATGCAGGTTTGATTTTGATGTCATGTACCACCTCTGCAACCTGCCGAAAATAATTCCCTCTTCACTCGGCCATCGCGAATAACTCGAGGTCATATCATCCACATCACATTTTTGCCCCACAATTACAGCGATCACATGCTTCACCTCCTTTCCTAGTAGACATACAACAATTTCTATACCACCAGGGCATGTCCAATCTAGAGCTCTAGAAACATCCGTTAGTCAAAGAACGATTAAATACACGTCTTGCGTACTCTGCATGGCTGCGACGTCCGAGCTTTGAACATAATCATCAAACTCTGCGATCTTCTCTTGCAATTCATCCAGAGATACGAGCTCATCCACTAATGACACGATAAACCGAACGAGTCTCACTGATGCAAACGGAACTTATACGAACCAACAACGAGGGTGATTTGTAACTTCTTGATACCATAACCGATAGCAACCAGCTTGCTCGCACCCCACACGAGGCCCTCCTGTTCAATTGATCGGACAGCATCCTCCAAAGCCTGCATGTCAGTCTCATCATCCCAAGGCTTGACTTCCAAGGTGACAACAGACTGTTGCAATTGACGTCAGCAATTATATAACACTCATCGACGTGGTATGAACCTTGGCGATCGTCTTCGGCTTGGCAGCTTTCTTGGCGTTATATGCAGCAACGCGTTCGGCCTTGATTTTTTCAGCTTCCTCATCCTCATCCTCGTCTTCGCCAAAGAGGTCGATCTCATCATCATCTTCGGCGGCAGCTGGAGGCGCAGAGCTCTCTGCGGGGGCAGTTCGAGTAAATGACTGCCCTGCAGTGCTGCTGCCAGGCAACGTGTCGAATTCCGAGCTGTATGATGTGATGTGGGAGTACCACCTCGCTACATGTGGGTAGGTGGAAGGGACTGGTGCAGTGACCGCTTTGTAAACGTGCACATCAGCTTGGGAAGGCGTGTATCTAAAAATACCGTTGCAGTCAACATGCAGTTCTTTTTTTTTTAAATGATGAGGTCAGATAGCTAAGGGAAAAATTGTCTGCATGCTGGTACAGCGGTGTCTAATCGCTTCTTGGAAACACGGACCATAGCGTCATGTTCATCAGGTGTGATCGGAAGATAGAACTGAAATACTGGAAGAACTTTGACTCACCCTTCGACGTAAGACCTTGTGGTAAGGTGCTGCTCGAGGGCGCTGAGGTCGGCAGACATATTGACGTATAAGACGAGGATTGCAGTGAGATGGGAAGGATGAAGAGAGATCGATCCACATTTTTTTGATTTGGATATGTCTGTTTAGGGTAGGCCCAATATTTGTTCACTGGTGCACGTTCACCGCTCGTCGTTGATTGGCTGGGGTTCGAGGGTATAGTTTCAGACAGCTGCCACTGGCACGGGCTGGTTACTAACATTATCTGTCACAGGCCGTGTTCTTACTCTAACTTGCAGTGCCGGTTTCCCTATTCTTTCACTCTGGACCAAGCTGCTCAACAAATCCCCAGCAGAACTTGTTACCAATTAGCCTTTGAAAGTTCATGAGGCGATATGGCTCGAAGCTACCGCCTAGCACGAGATTTTGGTTCAAGAATCCACGATGTAGCCATTGGATCTTCTATTCATCCCAAGGTGTCCAATTTAGGACTCTAGAGTTTGCAAGCCCATTGAAATAAGTGTGGTGATACGCTGACTCAGTCCAGACTCGCCGATCGACGTACTTGCTCCATGGGGATATGAGCCTTTCTGTGCAACGGAAGTGGTGGTACCAATCCGACCAACGTGAATCAAGAATCTCGTGAAATATGGGCTTCTTTATCCGACTTGACTCCGAAGACTTGAGTCCTCAGTATTAAACTCTGACTTGAAAATGTTGTCACTCCAACACACGAGCATGATGACGAAGCAGGTTGCAAATGACTACCGGTGGACTCCGACCTTTATTTACGTGACTTTTGGCCAAACATGTAATCGGCTCTCTGAGCTTCTTGTATTCTCCGATGTATTGCTCGCTCAGGGGATCACACTCTCGCTGCAAGCTCGAGCGCTCAAGCTCCAAGCTCCAATGAAACGGACAGCATTGCACCGACTTCCTCCGATTCGGAGCGGCATTTGGTACAGTACATAGCGGCTAGCGTAACCAAAAATAACACATTGACAAGTTGCCGACCTCAATATCGGTTCGCCCAATTCTTCTCGCTCTTCCGCCGACTTCTTTGTGGTTAGTCTTAAGACCGACCTCTTCGGTATGTTGTCATGTGGGGTGCCAACCGCCATTTTTCAATTCAACTCTGACCGCATTAGAATCTTTGTCTGTGTGTTTTCACCGAGCTCCTGGTTGACGGGCCGCCAAATGTCGGCCATATCAGAAAAAAATAATTCAGCAAATGCGTCGGGTATGCACGCTCTTCATGGATTCCAGCTCAGTTCTGATTTCAATACTCGAATGCCCGCCTCGGCTTGTTCTCATCGAAATTTTGAGCGGCTAAGTTTGGCTTTCAGCGAGCGGGTTAGCCGCAGGGAAGTCGTTCCAGTCATGACCAGTCCCCCGCGGCCACCCAGGACCATGGTAACCACATCAGATAAACTTTCAGGGATGAATTTGCGGACGGAGGGATCAGATGTCCTTACGCATGCCGGAGTTTGCAGGCACCAATACTACTTATGGTCTCGCCTTCACGATGATTGGCGGGGCGGCCAGTGGCAGCGGGAATCGCTTACAGGCTCAGGGGTCACATATGCTCGGGCAAACCGTGAACTTGGTTCCAATCTGAGATTTATGGGCTCATTTAAGTGACAGATCCCTCGTGTCCACCTGCATCGGGATCCTCCGAAGAAGGTTCCGAATAAGCATGCTGCGATCGCCTAGTACAGTATGTTTTTCTTCATCAATCGGATTTAGCCGGTAAGTTTGCAGCTCAGAAACTAATATCGGGTGCACCGGGACAGTCCAAACTTGAAGTACGCCTTGCCTGACGGCGTCTCTCGGCCGGAGTTCGCAATGTTGCGCTTATACCCGTGGGAGGTCCCGGTATGCCGTTATGATGGTCTAACCCTTCGGGGAAGATTCCAAGACACCGTCTCGTCATGAATCTGTACATATTACTTATGGCTGTCCCTCCACCTCCCCTCGCGAGTCGCACTCACGAGCATGCCCGGGACCTTCTTTAGCATACTGCGCGAAGTGATAGACGAGATTGCCCCACTCGCCATCCAAGATACTCCTTCCATCACACCGATCACTTTCTGCCCTCTCCACCTCACCTGCCGGATGTCACATGCAACATCGTCATCAGACGCCGGTGCCCCTTTCTATTCTGTGCCATTCTCGGATAGGTTCGATGTATCCTCGCCTCGCCGTCGCCTGCTTCAAGACAGGCTGGGGTATCAGAGCACGGAGGAAGAGGTCAAACAGCGCTACATTGCTCTACAGATCATACGGAGGAGAGACATATGGAATCCTAACCTGGCAGAGGCATTCGCGACAATTTACATAATGCTTCTCGAGGACGATGGGCGCAACTGGGAGCAAGTTCTTTGGGCAGGCTTACCCGCATTTATTCCCATTTTCATGCGCGAGCGTTTGCTCGAGGGTACATCCGATAATCATGGGTGGCCTCTCGAAAACGAGCTCAATACTTTGGCTATTGCCTTGTTTTGGTTGATCAGCTCTCGAGGTAGGTGTGGTTTAGTGCCGCACGAACTGGCGTCACCCACATTATGTCACTTATAGATCGCCTTGATCAAGAAACGGACGAATTTAAAAGGGAGATCATGACATATCTCGCTCCGTTCGCCTTTGCAGGCTTTCGGGTGTGTGCATCCCCCACTTACCTGTTCAGGATCTGAGATAGCAAATCAAGTATCCGTGTTTTACTTCCCCCGAGGATCTGCTCCTCGCATCCGAAAGCGCATCAAAGGTTGGCATTTCAAACTACACAAGTTGTCCAACCTATCGGCCGACCAAAATTACGCTGAATTATTTTGGCCAACCCACTATCTTATGTTTACCCCCGATTGCTCCGTTTGCGATATTGAGCTATTTCGCGCGGATAGAATATTTCCGTCTCAAAGTTCCACCCGAACTCCCATTAAACCGTCAGGATGCTATCGCCAAAGGTATCCTTTGCGGACCCACGCGGGACGATGTCGACGAGTTTAACGCCCGATGTGCGACACGGGTGGCTGGTGGGCGCTACAACGACCCATTTGATGCACTTCTTAAAAGTCGCAGACACGATCCCGATTGGCGTCGTTCATTGCCTAGCTCCGATTCAGTATCGCCACATTCCCCTTTGGTGTATTATATCCCGGACACTTTTTCGGGACGCTGGCAGGGATCTTCCATAGTAAGTTGGCCATTTCGATCGTTTGTTCTCACGCTCAATCTTCCAGGCACCCTACCAGGAGGATTACCGATCAATGTTTTGCTCTGCTGAAGCACCATCATCTTTCCCGACATTTGGTCGGTTCCCTCTTTATGTCCAATTCCGCGAGTTATATTGCTATTCCCCCTCGACGCCTCTGCCAGTTGCAGAGGATGAGATTTCATTCTTTAATGCCTTTTTGCCTTTCGGGTGTCAGTGGCATGAAGATGAGGTAGGCTGCCGACGTTTTGCTTTGTTTAATACGTTGATGATGTGGACCTAACAGTCAGGAATCGAATTTGTCGGTCCAAATAACTCTTTTAGAACGAATTACACACCACTCCGGTGGTCAAGAGACGCAAGTGATGCACCGAGCACGGGAGCGCTGGATGTCATCATCACCGGAATAGTGTGTAAACTTGCATTTGATCTTGTTCATCGGGTGATCGTTTCCGTCAGACGGAGGCACCGTACGCCACAGCGTGGAACGGATACAAGTATATAGGAAGGATTCGACCATCGGATGGGCTCGTTGTGCTCTTGCGTGAGCCGGTATGTGACTTGTTCTGATACCATGTCATACCATTGTCTTACCGGGTTCCACAGTTGGATGCTCAGAGAGTTGACCTCGGACGTGCATTGTTTCGAGGTTATGGTAGGCCTTTTGGGTAAATTTTGGGTAAGGTGTAGCTCACGATCTTGACCAGTTATTTCTTCGCGCAACTTTGTGGGGAGATGGAGACATATCTCAAGTGCGGAGCAGCCAGCAGAATGGGAATCTATATTTAGTCTGTGCAAAGAGATAAATTTACTGTAGACCGCCTAAGCTACATGCAGTACCCTGGGGACTAGCGCGAAGTCGCGTGTATCTAGGCTAGGGCCCTATCATAGGGTGTATTGAATGTCATAAACCGATTTGAAAGCCTTCTAAACTCGGTAAGCGGACCTTGTAGCGCGGCAACTTCGAGGTTGCGGCACGTCATACGAATCGTCCTTGTTGGAATGACCACCTCGCTGGGATCTGCTCCTCAAGAAGTCCTTGAACACATAGCTTTCTGTGTAGCGACGCAGAATCTCGTCGGACCCCCATCGGGCTTACCCCCGTTACTCCTGACATGCCGCAGTATTTGCCAAGCGCTGTCGTTTGAAACAAACCCCTACCTCTTTGCTCGCATATTCAGCTACACATTTGACACGAGGTCTGTCTTCCGTCGACTCGGCTCGCACGTCAATGCACCTCGAGTCCTCGCCAATGAGCTGAAGAAGAGGTGGATATCCTTGAAGCGAATTAGGGCACGCACGCATTCTCGGATACGACATCCAGAATCATGTCCACCATCTCAAACGCTGATCGACCTACTTTGGTTAGCTTACTTCATGATGCTTGAGAACGATGGAAAAAATGAGCGGCAACTGCTGGACTACGCTGAGATGGACGCTTGGCTGATGGAGTACTGGTTCGACGATGAAGGGGCTTCCTCAGCAGCACACATGGTTATTCAACATGCTTGGCCCATCGAAGATGAGAAGAACTCTATTGCAATGTGGCTGTTTTGGCTCCTTCTCCGGCCTGGTACGTCATACTTGCGTCGGTCGCAAAATCCGGACGATGAGCTTTCACAGGTATTATTATACGGAATATCACCAAATTCCCCCATTTGACGACTATCATGAAATTGACCGCGTTGGCGGCTAACCATGTCTGTTTCCTCGTTGTTGTTTTCTTGTCTGCTTATCCAATCGCTTTCCAAGTATTCAATATCCCACCCATCCTGGACCGAATTTCACCCCCGATCAGAAGCGATATTGTCACCCAGTGTTATTACTCATTTTTCCGAGACGTATCGATTGATTCCGCCAACCCTTTCGCCTGTGGCGATTCTTATTTTTCTCACCCTAGCATTGCGAGTATTGGTGTCCCCGCGGGCAAATCACGCGGGGGGGCACTCACTCCAATTCCCCGCGAGCTTCTCGTCGACCATGAGAAGAAGTGAGGATTGGGACACTGACTGGTATCGGTGCATCAATTTTGGCCAGTCCGATCGTTGTAAAGCACCCTCAAAAGCATACATCCTGGGTTCCATGGACGGCGTTTGGGAGGGCATCTTTACCGTTAGTATACGGATACCGCTTTGCTTGATAAATCGGTCTCATTTTTCCTTTCAGTATACGGAATTCGACGCATATTCAAAGTTGCTCTCTGGAGGAGCACCGCCCGTGCTTACCAACTGTTTAGTAGCCAACCATCGGCAGACATGGAAACTACGTGAATACTATCTTTCCGAACACCAAGAACTCACCCGAGAGAAGTCTCGACCTGTCGGATCCGGTGATCCCTTGAGGGCGTACTTTCCCGCAGGAACTCGATTGCAGGAGCTCTCGGATTCTATCGAAATTCACGAGCCCGGGAGAGATGCAGTTCATTATTGGCGGGCATCCACTCCCATGTCCGATGGCCACAAAGTGATGGATATCATCATCTTGGGAGAGGTACCGTGCTCCTCTTCATGGATGCGAGCTTACTAACTTTGGGCAAGGGTCACTCCGCTTGGGGTCAGTTCAATCTGTACGGTCGTGTGCGTCCGCTGGATGGCTTTATCAGTTTCTCCAAAGAATATGTATGGATGATTATTTTTTGCTTGGATCAATTTCGTCATTGGTCACTCTCTTTCCATAGGTCGAAGGCGACAGAGGGAGGTGGCTGTACCGAGGATACCTGGTCGGCGACGTTAATGGTCATATTTCGGGTCGATGGCGAGATACGCTGAGCCCAAGTGAGGTTCAAGGTTATGAAGGATGCTTCGTGATGAGCAGGAGAAGATGATGGGATGGTGACCCCTAGCTTAGGATCCTGAAATCCAGATGTCAAATAACTGTACCGATAGAAAGAAGGTGGGCGTGACGGCTTTTGGATCCGAGTTCTTATCACTTGAGACGTCGACCCTGCCCGCATGAAGTATTCGATCTGATCGGTCTGTGGACTTTATGCCGTCAACTGATCGCGGTCTACCGAAACCAGACGTTGCACCGAGATATAGGGACGGGTAAATCTATGAACTCTATTCCTGGGATGGATACAAACGCGATCAATGAGCTATCGCTACAGTCGGCAGAGTAAACTTAAGATAAGATAAAGTCCGTATGGTTGTCTAGAGGTCCGTGAAGAAGGATGAAGATCCAGGATCAGAAAAAGGGTATATGATCGTTGTGGCTACTGGCAGGGAAGTGGGGTATAAGATTCTGCCCGTGTGAGTCTAGTGCGATTATAGATGATGGGTATCAGGAGATCTAACGGTAGCATGTTAGCAGAAGATTTAACAACTAGGAATCTAACTCACGATAAATAATACGACATGTACTGGGGATGTCTAAAAGGAGAATCATTGAAACCAAGCGCGACGTTCGAGCCCCGAATGAGCATGCCGCAAGTACGTCGGCTCTTACCTTGCTACCTGGAATTTATTAAAGGGGTAACTTGAACACGGTACAATGTGCACGGATCGACTGATTTACCTATCTTCGAGGACATAGGTGGCAGGGTAGATCATATCGGACCTGCGGAGGGGTGTGTGGTACGGGGCATGGACGTCCACATCTACCTCTTTCACAGGGAACGAAGTGAGAGAATCGTGTCCGGTGGATATTACAATAGGCGGCGTATTGAGTGCACATGTCCTCGATTTTTTGCTGAAGTCCACCAGCACATACCTTTGCTATTTAAGAGGCCATCATCAATCTGTGTTTCTGAGGAGGCGGGTGGGTTTTTCCAGTGACGCAGTTCGTCCAGTATCATGAGGACACACTATGAACTGTGCATTGGATGTGTTCGACACTTCGAGGCAAGATTTGTGGCGGGATGTCAGACAAATGACGAGTGAATTGAAGAGTGTACCGACACTGGAATGGCGCTCATGCATAGAGAGCGCTGTGGGGACCCACAAAATAAATTGCAGAGAGCATCGATTGGTTAGTTCCTCTGCTCGCCGTGTGCTCACCTCAAAGGAATAGTACGGAAAGACATTCGCGGACCCGGTGGTGGACGAGGTCCGATTCGAACGAGTCGGAAGTGCCGCTGGGTCACCATATGCCAATTGCGGTAAGTGAAGTATTCGAATCAGTACACAGCTTAGTTCACAAAAACACGTTGGTTAGTGCCAGTGATCACCATATTGCCCCATGGAATCTGCGCCTGTGGGTGCTTGTCATCTTGCGCGCCACTTCTCTACTGACAAGCCTTTGGCCAGCCAAATGGCCCAAACCTGAATATTGCCAAGTTGAAACGCAAGATGGACATTAGCGATCTGACCGTACAGATTGCTGGAGAGAACGTTTTCACAAAGGGGAGATTTTACATGCTATGGAGGGTTGTTATTGTATTCTCCCATCATGCTTATGACGTTCCTGAGACCATCGCTGCTAGGACGGCAACTTCATTGTCATTCAAGCTGAGCCGTGGTGGCGGCCTGGCTTTGTTCCGGATGCCCCGTTGCCCGTGAGGTACTTCTCGGAGGAACATCAAGCGCTCTGGCACCTTCAAGAGGTTATACAGACCATGCTTGACACGATCGTGTTCGACGGCGAGAACAACTGGGCATATCTAGTTCGCCTGAAGGACAGTAGCTATCGCCTGGTCTACAGGAAGAGGCGCTTGATCCACAACTGCCCAATATGGACCAAGGTATGTGTTGGTGCCTCTCGTCTTCATTTTATTTAACATCCCCACTCATAAATGTGCCGTAGGTAGTGGAGCTGGATGACATTGAGGTATGTGTATTGCACCAGGGATGTCGTCAAAATTATAAACTGTGTTTTCTCACATAGCTGACGCGATTCGCGTCTGGTATGTGCTGGGAAGGGATCTACGAAGGTAATTAATCATCTAGGTTTCCAGGGTGACTCCTAACCATCGAGAGCAGGGAAGGACGTTGATGTGTTTATTGCTTGGCAAGATGATTGGGGAGAATATATATCCGCCGAAAGTTGTGGACAGAAGCTCGTACAATCTATGGGCGTAGGACATTACTTCTTTGATCTCGAGGCTCACGTTGCCAAGAATGGAGTCATTGTTGGGATCATGATGGATGCCCTAATCGGACGTATGTACCTTTCTGCCATGGAGTATCAAGGGCTCACTCAACACAGGATGCGTCACACACGCTGATCGTCCTGCTGTTTTCGAGGCGTTTGCTGACATCCAGCGACACGGTATCTTCTTCGCATTCCAGATAAGTGACATTTATATCACGAGACGAGGTGTGCGTTTCGCGAACGCATCCAATGCAAAGTATTACCGAGACCGCGATGCACTTGCCGAAGAAGCAAAACGCACATGGGAATCGTTGGCAGACATCTTCGACCATATGGACGATAATCCTTTGAGAACTCGGTTAATTGGCTCTCGCTCGATGGGGTCAACCGCCTTTATCATCCCTCGCCTACCTTACCCAGGTCGTCCGATAACCCCTACGCCCGAAGAGTCCAGCCTTCGCTTGGTCTGGTCGATGACCACGTCCAGCGGATTCTGCCGCTTTCAATCTTGCACGTTCATTAAATTACAAGCGCTGTGTCGTTCGTCCGAGCACTCGGCAACTCGTCGTGACAAGCGGACCAAAGGTGACAATAGAGCTCTTCTTCCACCTGACGATCTCTCTGGCGAACCTGAAGCCTCTGTCCCAAGAATTGAATCTGTGGATGAACCTCTAGTTGTTGGCCACATCCCAGTCGCACGGTACCATCCGTATGCGCGTCCAACGTCGAAGCGGCTGCTGCTACCTCAAGAATGAAGAATCTGATCTAACGGCGCCTTAGGGTACGATAACGCCACAACATTACCCAGTCCTCCATATATCACAACGTCCCTTTTGGAAATGCATTTTCATTTTTTTGTTTGTTTCACGTAGTCTCTACATACTTGTTTTTCATGTCATATACTGTACACATGCACATCTTTCCTTGGTTACAAGACAGCGTTCCCTGGTGGATCTAGTCTAAGATACAAAGCATCTATTATGACCGAGACTGATTTACCTATTTAGTTGTAACGATCCATCTGACCTGACGTACCAATCGAGTTGAGAAGAACTCGCTTTTTTAAAATAAAAAAAACGCCAAAGTTGGACGACCTGCAAACAGGTAGATGAAAACCCGCCTTGCGTTGGACTAAAAGATGTCCGACTGGGGTATGACAGAGGTCTGGCCAAGTAGCGCGTTAACTAAATACTGAGAAGGGGACATCCTACCTCACAATGCTCGCTGCGTGCAAACTTGGAGAGGAAAACTAATGACTCGATTAAGCTGGAATCACCGTAATTACATGCGCAGGACATCTACCCGGCGGCTCCATCTTCCGATGGGTAGCACGCCCACAAGACAAAACATCTCCCGACCAAGGGACAGGTACGAATGCTAAACATTGAACCAGGATAAATGCTGTCAAGTCACGGAGATAGATGGTTGGACCATGATTGAATGGAGGGTGCACAGGAACGCGTGAGGCGAATGTCTCCATTGTGGCGCACGGGGCTTTCTGTGGTAGCGTTTCTTTTACTGGTTTTGTGCGGAACGTGGCGGACGTCAGCAAGTAAGAATGGGGACGCAGTTCGGTGACCTGCGTGCTAGCCGACCTGCGGGGTTGACATGAGAGCGGCTAGATCCCGTTAAACGGTCATTACTCTGTGGACGTCAACCGTGACGAGAGGTGGCGTGATGAAATTGGTGCATCGCCAACTTCTGACAGACCTCCCTGTGGGGACTGCATAATTACTTTGCTCGCCACAATGTGGGGGA